>JASXSY010003027.1:0-33539 GCA_034509805.1 Sipha maydis | reverse complement strand
GAAAAAAATCACTGATTGCTATGGTATTGGTTATAGAGATATATCTTGCAAAATGACGGAGTTATGACAAAAAAACGAATCTGAGAGTCGTTCTGAAACCTTAAAATTTCCATAAAATCGTCAAAATATAAACTTAAACTTAAATTTATATACTGAAAAATCAGAAAAAAATCACTGATTGCTATGGTATTGGTTTTAGAGATATATCTCACAAAATGACGGAGTTATGACCAAAAAACAAAACCGAGAAGCGTTCTGAAACATAAAAATTTCCATAAAATCGTCAAAATGTAAATTTAAACTTAAATTTATATACTGAAAAATAAGAAAAAAATCACTGATTGCTATGGTATTGGTTATAGAGATATATCTTGCAAAATGACGGAGTTATGAACAAAAAACGAATCTTAGAGTCGTTCTGAAACCTTAAAATTTCCATAAAATCGTCAAAATATAAATTGAAATCTATATTTATATACTGAAAAATCAGAAAAAAATCATTGATTGCTATGGTATTGGTTTTAGAGATATATCTCACAAAATGACGGAGTTATGACAAAAAAACGAATCTGAGAGTCGTTCTGAAACCTTAAAATTTCCATAAAATCGTCAAAATGTAAACTTAAACTTAAATTTATATACTGAAAAATCAGAAAAAAATCACTGATTGCTATGGTATTGGTTTTAGAGATATATCTCACAAAATGAAGGAGTTATGACCAAAAAACAAAACCGAGAAGCGTTCTGAAACATAAAAATTTCCATAAAATCGTCAAAATGTAAATTTAAACTTAAATTTATATACTGAAAAATAAGAAAAAAATCACAGATTGCTATGGTATTGGATATAGAGATATATCTTGCAAAATGACGGAGTTATGAACAAAAAACGAATCTTAGAGTCGTTCTGAAACCTTAAAATTTCCATAAAATCGTCAAAATATAAATTGAAATCTATATTTATATACTGAAAAATCAGAAAAAAATCAATGATTGCTATGGTATTGGTTATAGAGATATATCATGCAAAATGACGGAGTTATGACAAAAAAACGAATCTGAGAGTCGTTCTGAAACCTTAAAATTTCCATAAAATCGTCAAAATGTAAATTTTAACTTAAATTTATATACTGAAAAATCAGAAAAAAATCACTGATTGCTATGGTATTGGTTATAGAGATATATCTTGCAAAATGACGGAGTTATGACAAAAAAACGACTCTGAGAGTCGTTCTGAAACCTTAAAATTTCCATAAAATCGTCAAAATGTAAATTTAAACTTAAATTTATATACTGAAAAATCAGAAAAAAATCATTGATTGCTATGGTATTGGTTTTAGAGATATATCATGCAAAATGACGGAGTTATGACAAAAAAACGAATCTGAGAGTCGTTCTGAAACCTTAAAATTTCCATAAAATCGTCAAAATATAAACTTAAACTTAAATTTATATACTGAAAAATCAGAAAAAAATCACTGATTGCTATGGTATTGGTTTTAGAGATATATCTCACAAAATGACGGAGTTATGACCAAAAAACAAAACCGAGAAGCGTTCTGAAACATAAAAATTTCCATAAAATCGTCAAAATGTAAATTTAAACTTAAATTTATATACTGAAAAATAAGAAAAAAATCACTGATTGCTATGGTATTGGTTATAGAGATATATCTTGCAAAATGACGGAGTTATGAACAAAAAACGAATCTTAGAGTCGTTCTGAAACCTTAAAATTTCCATAAAATCGTCAAAATATAAATTGAAATCTATATTTATATACTGAAAAATCAGAAAAAAATCAATGATTGCTATGGTATTGGTTTTAGAGATATATCATGCAAAATGACGGAGTTATGACAAAAAAACGAATCTGAGAGTCGTTCTGAAACCTTAAAATTTCCATAAAATCGTCAAAATGTAAATTTTAACTTAAATTTATATACTGAAAAATCAGAAAAAAATCACTGATTGCTATGGTATTGGTTATAGAGATATATCTTGCAAAATGACGGAGTTATGACAAAAAAACGAATCTGAGAGTCGTTCTGAAACCTTAAAATTTCCATAAAATCGTCAAAATATAAACTTAAACTTAAATTTATATACTGAAAAATCAGAAAAAAATCACTGATTGCTATGGTATTGGTTTTAGAGATATATCTCACAAAATGACGGAGTTATGACCAAAAAACAAAACCGAGAAGCGTTCTGAAACATAAAAATTTCCATAAAATCGTCAAAATGTAAATTTAAACTTAAATTTATATACTGAAAAATAAGAAAAAAATCACTGATTGCTATGGTATTGGTTATAGAGATATATCTTGCAAAATGACGGAGTTATGAACAAAAAACGAATCTTAGAGTCGTTCTGAAACCTTAAAATTTCCATAAAATCGTCAAAATATAAATTGAAATCTATATTTATATACTGAAAAATCAGAAAAAAATCAATGATTGCTATGGTATTGGTTATAGAGATATATCATGCAAAATGACGGAGTTATGACAAAAAAACGAATCTGAGAGTCGTTCTGAAACCTTAAAATTTCCATAAAATCGTCAAAATGTAAATTTAAACTTAAATTTATATACTGAAAAATCAGAAAAAAATCATTGATTGCTATGGTATTGGTTTTAGAGATATATCTCACAAAATGACGGAGTTATGACAAAAAAACGAATCTGAGAGTCGTTCTGAAACATTAAAATTTCCATAAAATCGTCAAAATGTAAACTTAAACTTAAATTTATATACTGAAAAATCAGAAAAAAATCACTGATTGCTATGGTATTGGTTTTAGAGATATATCTCACAAAATGAAGGAGTTATGACCAAAAAACAAAACCGAGAAGCGTGCTGAAACATAAAAATTTCCATAAAATCGTCAAAATGTAAATTTAAACTTAAATTTATATACTGAAAAATAAGAAAAAAATCACTGATTGCTATGGTATTGGTTATAGAGATATATCTTACAAAATGACGGAGTAATGACCAAAAAACAAAACCGAGAAGCGTTCTGAAACCTTAAAATTTCCATTAAATCGTCAAAATGTAAATTTAAACTTAAATTTATATACTGAAAAATAAGAAAAAAATCACAGATTGCTATGGTATTGGATATAGAGATATATCTTGCAAAATGACGGAGTTATGAACAAAAAACGAATCTTAGAGTCGTTCTGAAACCTTAAAATTTCCATAAAATCGTCAAAATATAAATTGAAATCTATATTTATATACTGAAAAATCAGAAAAAAATCAATGATTGCTATGGTATTGGTTATAGAGATATATCATGCAAAATGACGGAGTTATGACAAAAAAACGAATCTGAGAGTCGTTCTGAAACCTTAAAATTTCCATAAAATCGTCAAAATGTAAATTTTAACTTAAATTTATATACTGAAAAATCAGAAAAAAATCACTGATTGCTATGGTATTGGTTATAGAGATATATCTTGCAAAATGACGGAGTTATGACAAAAAAACGAATCTGAGAGTCGTTCTGAAACCTTAAAATTTCCATAAAATCGTCAAAATGTAAATTTAAACTTAAATTTATATACTGAAAAATCAGAAAAAAATCATTGATTGCTATGGTATTGGTTTTAGAGATATATCTCACAAAATGACGGAGTTATGACAAAAAAACGAATCTGAGAGTCGTTCTGAAACCTTAAAATTTCCATAAAATCGTCAAAATGTAAACTTAAACTTAAATTTATATACTGAAAAATCAGAAAAAAATCACTGATTGCTATGGTATTGGTTTTAGAGATATATCTCACAAAATGACGGAGTTATGACAAAAAAACGAATCTGAGAGTCGTTCTGAAACCTTAAAATTTCCATAAAATCGTCAAAATGTAAACTTAAACTTAAATTTATATACTGAAAAATCAGAAAAAAATCACTGATTGCTATGGTATTGGTTTTAGAGATATATCTTACAAAATGACGGAGTTATGACCAAAAAACAAAACCGAGAAGCGTTCTGAAACCTTAAAATTTCCATAAAATCTTCAAATGTAAACTTAAACTTAAATTTATATACTGAAAAATAAGAAAAAAATCACTGATTGCTCTGGTATTGGTTTTAGAGATATATCTTACAAAATGACGGAGTAATGACCAAAAAAAAAACCGAGAAGCGTTCTGAAACCTTAAAATTTCCATAAAATCGTCAGATTGTAAATTTAAACTTAAATTTATATACTGAAAAATCAGAAAAAAATCACTGATTGCTATGGTATTGGTTATAGAGATATATCTTGCAAAATGACGGAGTTATGACAAAAAAACGAATCTGAGAGTCGTTCTGAAACCTTAAAATTTCCATAAAATCGTCAAAATGTAAACTTAAACTTAAATTTATATACTGAAAAATAAGAAAAAAATCACTGATTGCTCTGGTATTGGCTTTAGAGATATATCTTACAAAATGATGGAGTTATGACCAAAAAACAAAACCGAGAAGCGTTCTGAAACCTTAAAATTTCCATAAAATCGTCAAAATGTAAACTTAAACTTAAATGTATATACTGAAAAATCAGAAGAAAATTACTGATTGCTCTGGTATTGGTTTTAGAGATATATCTTACAAAATGACGGAGTTATGACCAAAAAACAAAACCGAGAAGCGTTCTGAAACCTTAAAATTTCCATAAAATCGTCAAAATGTAAACTTAAACTTAAATGTATATACTGAAAAATCAGAAGAAAATCACTGATTGCTCTGGTATTGGTTTTAGAGATATATCATACAAAATGACGGAGTTATGACCAAAAAACAAAACCGAGAAGCGTTCTGAAACCTTAAAATTTCCATAAAATCGTCAAAATGTAAACTTTAACTTAAATTTATATACTGAAAAATCAGAAAAAAATCACTGATTGCTATGGTATTGGTTATAGAGATATATCTTGCAAAATGACGGAGTTATGACAAAAAAACGAATCTGAGAGTCGTTCTGAAACCTTAAAATTTCCATAAAATCGTCAAAATGTAAATTTAAACTTAAATTCATATACTGAAAAATCAGAAAAAAATCACTGATTGCTATGGTATTGGTTATACAGATATATCTTGCAAAATGACGGAGTTATGACCAAAAAACAAAACCGAGGAGCGTTCTGAAACCTTAAAATTTCCATAAAATCGTCAAAATGTAAACTTAAACTTAAATGTATATACTGAAAAATCAGAAGAAAATCACTGATTGCTCTGGTATTGGTTTTAGAGATATATCTTACAAAATGACGGAGTTATGACCAAAAAACAAAACCGAGAAGCGTTCTGAAACCTTAAAATTTCCATAAAATCGTCAGATTGTAAATTTAAACTTAAATTTATATACTGAAAAATCAGAAAAAAATCACTGATTGCTATGGTATTGGTTATAGAGATATATCTTGCAAAATGACGGAGTTATGACAAAAAAACGAATCTGAGAGTCGTTCTGAAACCTTAAAATTTCCATAAAATCGTCAAAATGTAAACTTAAACTTAAATTTATATACTGAAAAATAAGAAAAAAATCACTGATTGCTCTGGTATTGGCTTTAGAGATATATCTTACAAAATGACGGAGTTATGACCAAAAAACAAAACCGAGAAGCGTTCTGAAACCTTAAAATTTCCATAAAATCGTCAAAATGTAAACTTAAACTTAAATGTATATACTGAAAAATCAGAAGAAAATCACTGATTGCTCTGGTATTGGTTTTAGAGATATATCTTACAAAATGACGGAGTTATGACCAAAAAACAAAACCGAGAAGCGTTCTGAAACCTTAAAATTTCCATAAAATCGTCAGATTGTAAATTTAAACTTAAATTTATATACTGAAAAATCAGAAAAAAATCACTGATTGCCATGGTATTGGTTATAGAGATATATCTTGCAAAATGACGGAGTTATGATAAAAAAACGAATCTGAGAGTCGTTCTGAAACCTTAAAATTTCCATAAAATCGTCAAAATGTAAACTTAAACTTAAATTTATATACTGAAAAATAAGAAAAAAATGACTGATTGCTCTGGTATTGGTTATACAGATATATCTTGCAAAATGACGGAGTTATGACCACAAAACGAATCTGAGAGTCGTTCTGAAACCTTAAAATTTCCATAAAATCGTCAAAATGTAAATTTAAACTTAAATTTATATACTGAAAAATAAGAAAAAAATCACAGATTGCTATGGTATTGGATATAGAGATATATCTTGCAAAATGACGGAGTTATGAACAAAAAACGAATATTAGAGTCGTTCTGAAACCTTAAAATTTCCATAAAATCGTCAAAATGTAAATTGAATTCTATATTTATATACTGAAAAATCAGAAAAAAATCACTGATTGCTATGGTATTGGTTATAGAGATATATCATGCAAAATGACGGAGTTATGACAAAAAAACGAATCTGAGAGTCGTTCTGAAACCTTAAAATATCCATTAAATCGTCAAAATGTAAATTTTAACTTAAATTTATATACTGAAAAATCAGAAAAAAATCACTGATTACTATGGTATTGGTTATAGAGATATATCTTGCAAAATGACGGAGTTATGACCAAAAAACGAATCTGAGAGTCGTTCTGAAACCATAAAATTTCCATAAAATCGTCAAAATGTAAATTTAAACTTAAATTTATATACTGAAAAATAAGAAAAAAATCACTGATTGCTATGGTATTGGTTATAGAGATATATCTTACAAAATGACGGCGAAATGACCAAAAAACAAAACCGAGAAGCGTTCTGAAACCTTAAAATTTCCATTAAATCGTCAAAATGTAAATTTAAACTTAAATTTATATACTGAAAAATAAGAAAAAAATCACAGATTGCTATGGTATTGGATATAGAGATATATCTTGCAAAATGACGGAGTTATGAACAAAAAACGAATATTAGAGTCGTTCTGAAACCTTAAAATTTCCATAAAATCGTCAAAATGTAAATTGAATTCTATATTTATATATATTGAAAAATCAGAAAAAAATCACTGATTGCTATGGTATTGGTTATAGAGATATATCATGCAAAATGACGGAGTTATGACAAAAAAACAAAACCGAGAAGCGTTCTGAAACCTTAAAATTTCCATAAAATCGTCAAAATGTAAACTTAAACTTAAATTTATATACTGAAAAATCAGAAAAAAATCACTGATTGCTATGGTATTGGTTATAGAGATATATCTTGCAAAATGACGGAGTTATGACCAAAAAACGAATCTGAGAGTCGTTCTGAAACCTTAAAATTTCCATAAAATCGTCAAAATGTAAATTTAAACTTAAATTTATATACTGAAAAATAAGAAAAAAATCACTGATTGCTATGGTATTGGTTATAGAGATATATCTTACAAAATGACGGCGAAATGACCAAAAAACAAAACCGAGAAGCGTTCTGAAACCTTAAAATTTCCATTAAATCGTCAAAATGTAAATTTAAACTTAAATTTATATACTGAAAAATAAGAAAAAAATCACAGATTGCTATGGTATTGGATATAGAGATATATCTTGCAAAATGACGGAGTTATGAACAAAAAACGAATATAAGAGTCGTTCTGAAACCTTAAAATTTCCATAAAATCGTCAAAATGTAAATTGAATTCTATATTTATATACTGAAAAATCAGAAAAAAATCACTGATTGCTATGGTATTGGTTATAGAGATATATCATGCAAAATGACGGAGTTATGACAAAAAAACGAATCTGAGAGTCGTTCTGAAACCTTAAAATATCCATAAAATCGTCAAAATGTAAATTTTAACTTAAATTTATATACTGAAAAATCAGAAAAAAATCACTGATTGCTATGGTATTGGTTATAGAGATATATCTTGCAAAATGACGGAGTTATGACCAAAAAACGAATCTTAGAGTCGTTCTGAAACCTTAAAATTTCCATAAAATCGTCAAAATGTAAATATAAACTTAAATTTATATACTGAAAAATAAGAAAAAAATCACTGATTGCTATGGTATTGGTTATAGAGATATATCTTACAAAATGACGGAGTAATGACCAAAAAACAAAACCGAGAAGCGTTCTGAAACCTTAAAATTTCCATTAAATCGTCAAAATGTAAACTTAAACTTAAATATTGCTGATGTTTGTTTACTATTTTACTGGCCCTCAAATGTTGATTAAATGCATAATTAAAATGAGGGTTATTCAAATCGATCCAAATTTTCTACTGAACATTTTGTACAAATTTCATAAATATCGCCTAAATGCCCAAGTGTCCAGGATCCAGCATATCGAGAAATGTTGAACTATTTGAGTATATTAAATATTGCTGATGTTTGTTTACTATTTTACTGGCCCTCAAGTTTTGACCAAATGCATAATTGAAATGAGGGTTATCCAAATCTATTCCAAATTTTCTACTGAACATTTTGTACAAATTTCATAAATATCGCCTAAATGCCCAAGTGTCCAGGATCCAGCATATCGAGAAAAGTTGAACTATTTGAGTTTATTATATATTGATGTTATTTGTTTACAATATCATTGGCCCTTAAGGGTTGATTAAATTCATAATTAGAATGAGGGTTATTCAAATCGTTTCCAAATGTTCTACTGAACATTTTCTACAAATTTCATAAATATCGCCTAAATGCCCAAGTATCCAGGATCCAGCATATCGAGAAAAGTTGAACTATTTGAGTTTCTTTTATATTGATGTTACTTGTTTACAAGATCACTGGCCCTCAAGGGTTGATTAAATTCGTAATTAGAATGAGAGTTATTCAAATCGTTTCCAAATGTTCTACTGAACATTTTCTACAAATTTCATAAACATCGTCCAAATGCCCAAGTGTCCAGGATCCAGCATATCGAGAAAAGTTGAACTATTTGAGTTTATAATATATTGATGATATTTGTTTACAATATCACTGGCCCTCAAGGGTTGATTAAATGCATAATTAAAATGAGGGTTATTCAAATCGATTCCAAATTTTCTACTGAACATTTTGTACAAATTTCATAAATATCGCCTAAATGCCCAAGTGTCCAGGATCCAGCATATCGAGAAATGTTGAACTATTTGAGTATATTAAATATTGCTGATGTTTGTTTACTATTTTACTGGCCCTCAAGTGTTGACCAAATGCATAATTGAAATGAGGGTTATCCAAATCTATTCCAAATTTTTTACTGAACATTTTGTACAAATTTCATAAATATCGCCTAAATGCCCAAGTGTCCAGGATCCAGCATATCGAGAAAAGTTGAACTATTTGAGTTTATTTTATATTGATGTTATTTGTTTACAATATCATTGGCCCTTAAGGGTTGATTAAATTCATAATTAGAATGAGGGTTATTCAAATCATTTCCAAATGTTCTACTGAACATTTTCTACAAATTTCATAAATATCGCCTAAATGCCCAAGTATCCAGGATCCAGCATATCGAGAAAAGTTGAACTATTTGAGTTTATTATATATTGATGTTACTTGTTTACAATATCACTGGCCCTCAAGGGTTGATTAAATGCATAATTAAAATGAGGGTTATTCAAATCGATTCCAGATGTTCTACTGAAAATTTTCTACAAATTTCATAAACATCACCCAAATGCCCAAGTGTCCAGGATCCAGCATATTGAGAAAAGTTGAACTATTTGAGTTTATTATATATTGATGTTATTTGTTTACAATATCATTGGCCCTTAAGGGTTGATTAAATTCATAATTAGAATGAGGGTTATTCAAATCGTTTCCAAATGTTCTACTGAACATTTTCTACAAATTTCATAAATATCGCCTAAATGCCCAAGTATCCAGGATCCAGCATATCGAGAAAAGTTGAACTATTTGAGTTTATTATATATTGATGTTACTTGTTTCCAATATCACTGGCCCTCAAGGGTTGATTAAATGCATGATTAAAATGAGGGTTATTCAAATCGATTCCAGATGTTCTACTGAAAATTTTCTACAAATTTCATAAACATCACCCAAATGCCCAAGTGTCCAGGATCCAGCATATTGAGAAAAGTTGAACTATTTGAGTTTATTATATATTGATGTTATTTGTTTACAATATCACTGGCCCTCAAGGGTTGATTAAATGCATAATTAAAATGAGGGTTATTCAAATCGATTCCAAATATTCTACTGAACATTTTCTACAAATTTCATAAACATCGCCCAAATGCCCAAGTGTCCAGGATCCAGCATATCGAGAAAAGTTGAACTATTTGTGTTTATAATATATTGATATCACTGATTGCTCTGGTATTGGTTTTAGTGATATATCTTACAAAATGACGGAGTTATGACCAAAAAACAAAACCGAGAAGCGTTCTGAAACCTTAAAATTTCCATAAAATCGTCAAAATGTAAACTTTAACTTAAATGTATATACTGAAAAATCAGAAGAAAATCACTGATTGTTCTGGTATTGGTTTTAGAGATATATCTTACAAAATGACGGAGTTATGACCAAAAAACAAAACCGAGACGCGTTCTGAAACCTTAAAATTTCCATAAAATCGTCAGATTGTAAATTTAAACTTAAATTTATATACTGAAAAATCAGAAAAAAATCACTGATTTCTATGGTATTGGTTTTAGAGATATATCTAACAAAATGACGGAGTTATGACCAAAAAACAAAACCGAGAAGCGTTCTGAAACCTTAAAATTTCCATAAAATCGTCAAAATGTAAACTTAAACTTAAATGTATATACTGAAAAATCAGAAGAAAATCACTGATTGTTCTGGTATTGGTTTTAGAGATATATCTTACAAAATGACGGAGTTATGACCAAAAAACAAAACCGAGACGCGTTCTGAAACCTTAAAATTTCCATAAAATCGTCAGATTGTAAATTTACACTTAAATTTATATACTGAAAAATCAGAAAAAAATCACTGATTGCTATGGTATTGGTTATAGAGATATATCTTGCAAAATGACGGAGTTATGACCAAAAAACGAATCTGAGAGTCGTTCTGAAACCTTAAAATTTCCATAAAATCGTCAAAATGTAAATATAAACTTAAATTTATATACTGAAAAATAAGAAAAAAATCACTGATTGCTATGGTATTGGTTATAGAGATATATCTTACAAAATGACGGAGTAATGACCAAAAAACAAAACCGAGAAGCGTTCTGAAACCTTAAAATTTCCATTAAATCGTCAAAATGTAAACTTAAACTTAAATATTGCTGATGTTTGTTTACTATTTTACTGGCCCTCAAATGTTGATTAAATGCATAATTAAAATGAGGGTTATTCAAATCGATTCCAAATTTTCTACTGAACATTTTGTACAAATTTCATAAATATCGCCTAAATGCCCAAGTGTCCAGGATCCAGCATATCGAGAAATGTTGAACTATTTGAGTATATTAAATATTGCTGATGTTTGTTTACTATTTTACTGGCCCTCAAGTTTTGACCAAATGCATAATTGAAATGAGGGTTATCCAAATCTATTCCAAATTTTCTACTGAACATTTTGTACAAATTTCATAAATATCGCCTAAATGCCCAAGTGTCCAGGATCCAGCATATCGAGAAAAGTTGAACTATTTGAGTTTATTATATATTGATGTTATTTGTTTACAATATCATTGGCCCTTAAGGGTTGATTAAATTCATAATTAGAATGAGGGTTATTCAAATCATTTCCAAATGTTCTACTGAATATTTTCTACAAATTTCATAAATATCGCCTAAATGCCCAAGTATCCAGGATCCAGCATATCGAGAAAAGTTGAACTATTTGAGTTTATTATATATTGATGTTACTTGTTTACAATATCACTGGCCCTCAAGGGTTGATTAAATGCATAATTAAAATGAGGGTTATTCAAATCGATTCCAGATGTTCTACTGAAAATTTTCTACAAATTTCATAAACATCACCCAAATGCCCAAGTGTCCAGGATCCAGCATATTGAGAAAAGTTGAACTATTTGAGTTTATTATATATTGATGTTACTTGTTTCCAATATCACTGGCCCTCAAGGGTTGATTAAATGCATGATTAAAATGAGGGTTATTCAAATCGATTCCAGATGTTCTACTGAAAATTTTCTACAAATTTCATAAACATCACCCAAATGCCCAAGTGTCCAGGATCCAGCATATTGAGAAAAGTTGAACTATTTGAGTTTATTATATATTGATGTTATTTGTTTACAATATCATTGGCCCTAAAGGGTTGATTAAATTCATAATTAGAATGAGGGTTATTCAAATCGTTTCCAAATGTTCTACTGAACATTTTCTACAAATTTCATAAACATCGTTCAAATGCCCAAGTGTCCAGGATCCAGCATATCGAGAAAAGTTGAACTATTTGAGTTTATTATATATTGATGTTATTTGTTTACAATATCACTGGCCCTCAAGGGTTGATTAAATGCATAATTAAAATGAGGGTTATTCAAATCGATTCCAAATATTCTACTGAACATTTTCTACAAATTTCATAAACATCGCCCAAATGCCCAAGTGTCCAGGATCCAGCATATCGAGAAAAGTTGAACTATTTGTGTTTATAATATATTGATATCACTGATTGCTCTGGTATTGGTTTTAGTGATATATCTTACAAAATGACGGAGTTATGACCAAAAAACAAAACCGAGAAGCGTTCTGAAACCTTAAAATTTCCATAAAATCGTCAAAATGTAAACTTTAACTTAAATGTATATACTGAAAAATCAGAAGAAAATCACTGATTGTTCTGGTATTGGTTTTAGAGATATATCTTACAAAATGACGGAGTTATGACCAAAAAACAAAACCGAGACGCGTTCTGAAACCTTAAAATTTCCATAAAATCGTCAGATTGTAAATTTAAACTTAAATTTATATACTGAAAAATCAGAAAAAAATCACTGAATGCTATGGTATTGGTTATACAGATATATCTTGCAAAATGACGGAGTTATGACCACAAAACGAATCTGAGAGTCGTTCTGAAACCTTAAAATTTCCATAAAATCGTCAAAATGTAAATTTAAACTTAAATTTATATACTGAAAAATAAGAAAAAAATCACTGATTGCTATGGTATTGGTTATAGAGATATATCTTACAAAATGACGGAGAAATGACCAAAAAACAAAACCGAGAAGCGTTCTGAAACCTTAAAATTTCCATTAAATCGTCAAAATGTAAATTTAAACTTAAATTTATATACTGAAAAATAAGAAAAAAATCACAGATTGCTATGGTATTGGATATAGAGATATATCTTGCAAAATGACGGAGTTATGAACAAAAAACGAATATTAGAGTCGTTCTGAAACCTTAAAATTTCCATAAAATCGTCAAAATGTAAATTGAATTCTATATTTATATACTGAAAAATCAGAAAAAAATCACTGATTGCTTTGGTATTGGTTATAGAGATATATCATGCAAAATGACGGAGTTATGACAAAAAAACGAATCTGAGAGTCGTTCTGAAACCTTAAAATATCCATAAAATCGTCAAAATGTAAACTTAAACTTAAATATTGCTGATGTTTGTTTACTATTTAACTGGCCCTCAAATGATGATTAAATGCATAATTAAAATGAGGGTTATTCAAATCGATTCCAAATTTTCTACTGAACATTTTGTACAAATTTCATAAATATCGCCTAAATGCCCAAGTGTCCAGGATCCAGCATATCGAGAAATGTTGAACTATTTGAGTATATTAAATATTGCTGATGTTTGTTTACTATTTTACTGGCAATCAAGTTTTGACCAAATGCATAATTGAAATGAGGGTTATCCAAATCTATTCCAAATTTTCTACTGAACATTTTGTACAAATTTCATAAATATCGCCTAAATGCCCAAGTGTCCAGGATCCAGCATATCGAGAAAAGTTGAACTATTTGAGTATATTAAATATTGCTGATGATTGTTTATTTTTTTTTTGGCCCTCAAATGTTGATCAAATGCATAATTGAAATGAGGGATATCCAAATATATTCCAAATTTTCTACTGAACATTTTGTACAAATTTCATAAATATCGCTTAAATTCCCAAGTGTCCAGGGTCCAGCATATCGAGAAAAGTTGAACTATTTGAGTATATTAAATATTGCTGATGTTTGTTTACTATTTTACTGGCCCTCAAGTGTTGACTAAATGCATAATTGAAATGAGGGTTATCCAAATCAATTCCAAATTTTCTACTGAACATTTTGTACAAATTTCATAAATATCGCCTAAATGCCCAAGTGTCCAAGATCCAGCATATCGAGAAAAGTTGAACTATTTGAGTTTATTATATATTGATGTTATTTGTTTACAATATCACTGGCCCTCAAGGGTTGATTAAATGCATAATTAAATTAAGGGTTATTCAAATCGATTCCAAATGTTCTACTGAAAATATTCTACAAATTTCATAAACATCGCCCAAATGCCCAAGTGTCCAGGATCCAGCATATCGAGAAAAGTTGAACTATTTGAGTTTATTATATATTGATGTTATTTGTTTACAATATCATTGGCCCTTAAGGGTTGATTAAAATCATAATTAGAATGAGGGTTATTCAAATCGTTTCCAAATGTTCTACTGAACATTTTCTACAAATTTCATAAACATCGTCCAAATGCCCAAGTGTCCAGGATCCAGCATATCGAGAAAAGTTGAACTATTTGAGTTTATAATATATTGATGATATTTGTTTACAATATCACTGGCCCTCAAGGGTTGATTAAATGCATAATTAAAATAAGGGTTATTCAAATCGATTCCAAATGTTCTACTGAACATTTTGTACAAAATTCATAATCATCGCCCAAATGCCCAAGTGTCCAGGATCCAGCATATCGAGAAAAGTTGAACTATTTGAGTATATTAAATATTGATGATATTTGTTTACAATATCATTGGCCCTTAAGGGTTGATTAAATTCATAATTAGAATGAGGGAAATTCAAATCGTTTCCAAATGTTCTACTGAACATTTTCTACAAATTTCATAAACATCGCCCAAATGCCCAAGTGTCCAGGATCCAGCATATCGAGAAAAGTTGAACTATTTGAGTTTATTATATATTGATGATATTTGTTTACAATATCATTGGCCCTTAAGGGTTGATTAAATTCATAATTAGAATGAGGGTAATTCAAATCGTTTCCAAATGTTCTACTGAACATTTTGTACAAAATTCATAATCATCGCCCAGATGCCCAAGTGTCCAGGGTCCAGCATATCGAGAAAAGTTGAACTATTTGAGTATATTAAATATTGCTGATGTTTGTTTACTATTTTACTGGCCCTCAAGTGTTGACTAAATGCATAATTGAAATGAGGGTTATCCAAATCAATTCCAAATTTTCTACTGAACATTTTGTACAAATTTCATAAATATCGCCTAAATGCCCAAGTGTCCAAGATCCAGCATATCGAGAAAAGTTGAACTATTTGAGTTTATTATATATTGATGTTATTTGTTTACAATATCACTGGCCCTCAAGGGTTGATTAAATGCATAATTAAATTAAGGGTTATTCAAATCGATTCCAAATGTTCTACTGAAAATATTCTACAAATTTCATAAACATCGCCCAAATGCCCAAGTGTCCAGGATCCAGCATATCGAGAAAAGTTGAACTATTTGAGTTTATTATATATTGATGTTATTTGTTTACAATATCATTGGCCCTTAAGGGTTGATTAAAATCATAATTAGAATGAGGGTTATTCAAATCGTTTCCAAATGTTCTACTGAACATTTTCTACAAATTTCATAAACATCGTCCAAATGCCCAAGTGTCCAGGATCCAGCATATCGAGAAAAGTTGAACTATTTGAGTTTATAATATATTGATGATATTTGTTTACAATATCACTGGCCCTCAAGGGTTGATTAAATGCATAATTAAAATAAGGGTTATTCAAATCGATTCCAAATGTTCTACTGAACATTTTGTACAAAATTCATAATCATCGCCCAAGTGCCCAAGTGTCCAGGATCCAGCATATCGAGAAAAGTTGAACTATTTGAGTATATTAAATATTGATGATATTTGTTTACAATATCATTGGCCCTTAAGGGTTGATTAAATTCATAATTAGAATGAGGGTAATTCAAATCGTTTCCAAATGTTCTACTGAACATTTTCTACAAATTTCATAAACATCGCCCAAATGCCCAAGTGTCCAGGATCCAGCATATCGAGAAAAGTTGAACTATTTGAGTTTATTATATATTGATGTTATTTGTTTACAATATCTCTGGCCCTCAAGGGTTGATTAAATGCATAATTAAAATGAGGGTTATTCAAATCGATTCCAAATAATCTACTGAACATTTAGTACAAAATTCATAATCATCGCCTAAATGCCCAAGTGTCCAGGATCCAGCATATCGAGAAAAGTTGAACTATTTGAGTTTATTATATATTGATGTTATTTGTTTACAATATCATTGGCCCTTAAGGGTTGATTAAATTCATAATTAGAATGAGGGTTATTCAAATCGTTTCCAAATGTTCTACTGAACATTTTCTACAAATTTCATAAACATCGTCCAAATGCCCAAGTGTCCAGGATCCAGCATATCGAGAAAAGTTGAACTATTTGAGTTTATTATATATTAATGTTATTTGTTTACAATATCACTGGCCCTCAAGGGTTGACTAAATGCATAATTAAAATGAGGGTTATTCAAATCGATTCCAAATGTTCTACTGAACATTTTCTACAAATTTCATAAATATCGCCTAAATGCCCAAGTGTCCAGGTTCCAGCATATCGAGAAAAGTTGAACTACTTGAGTTTATTATATATTGATGTTATTTGTTTACAATATCACTGGCCCTCAAGGGTTGATTAATGCATAATTAAAATGAGGGGTTATTCAAATCGATTCCAAATATTCTACTGATCATTTTCTGCAAATTTCATAAACATCGCCCAAATGCCCAAGTGTCCCGGATCCAGCATATCGAGAAAAGTTGAACTATTTGAGTTTATTATATATTGATGTTATTTGTTTACAATATCACTGACCCTCAAGGGTTGATAAAATGCAAAATTAAAATGAGGGTTATTCAAATCAATTCCAAATGTTCTACTGAACATTTTGTACAAAATTCATAATCATCGCCCAAATGCCCAAGTGTCCAGGATCCAGCATATCGAGAAAATTTGAACTATTTGAGTTTATTATATATTGATGTTATTTGTTTACAATATCACTGGCCCTCAAGGATTGATTAAATGCATAATTAAAATGAGGGTTATTCAAATCGATTCCAAATGATCTACTGAACATTTAGTACAAAATTCATAATCATCGCCTAAATGCCCAAGTGTCCAGGATCCAGCATATCGAGAAAAGTTGAACTATTTTGAGTTTATTATATATTAATGATTTTGTTTACAATATCACTGGCCCTCAAGGGTTGACTAAATGCATAATTAAAATGAGGGTTATTCAAATCGATTCCAAATGTTCTACTGAACATTTTCTACAAATTTCATAAATATCGCCTAAATGCCCAAGTGTCCAGGTTCCAGCATATCGAGAAAAGTTGAACTACTTGAGTTTATTATATATTGATGTTATTTGTTTACAATATCACTGGCCCTCAAGGGTTGATTAAATGCATAATTAAAATGAGGGTTATTCAAATCGATTCCAAATGTTCTACTGAACATTTTGTACAAAATCATAATCATCGCCCAGATGCCCAAGTGTCCAGGGTCCAGCATATCGAGAAAAGTTGAACTATTTGAGTATATTAAATATTGCCTGATGTTTGTTTACTATTTTACTGGGCCTCAAGTGTTGACTAAATGCATAATTGAAATGAGGGTTATCCAAATCAATTCCAAATTTTCTACTGAACATTTTGTACAAATTTCATAAATATCGCCTAAATGCCCAAGTGTCCAAGATCCAGCATATCGAGAAAAGTTGAACTATTTGAGTTTATTATATATTGATGTTATTTGTTTACAATATCACTGGCCCTCAAGGGTTGATTAAATGCATAATTAAATTAAGGGTTATTCAAATCGATTCCAAATGTTCTACTGAAAATATTCTACAAATTTCATAAACATCGCCCAAATGCCCAAGTGTCCAGGATCCAGCATATCGAGAAAAGTTGAACTATTTGAGTTTATTATATATTGATGTTATTTGTTTACAATATCATTGGCCCTTAAGGGTTGATTAAAATCATAATTAGAATGAGGGTTATTCAAATCGTTTCCAAATGTTCTACTGAACATTTTCTACAAATTTCATAAACATCGTCCAAATGCCCAAGTGTCCAGGATCCAGCATATCGAGAAAAGTTGAACTATTTGAGTTTATAATATATTGATGATATTTGTTTACAATATCACTGGCCCTCAAGGGTTGATTAAATGCATAATTAAAATAAGGGTTATTCAAATCGATTCCAAATGTTCTACTGAACATTTTGTACAAAATTCATAATCATCGCCCAAATGCCCAAGTGTCCAGGATCCAGCATATCGAGAAAAGTTGAACTATTTGAGTATATTAAATATTGATGATATTTGTTTACAATATCATTGGCCCTTAAGGGTTGATTAAATTCATAATTAGAATGAGGGTAATTCAAATCGTTTCCAAATGTTCTACTGAACATTTTCTACAAATTTCATAAACATCGCCCAAATGCCCAAGTGTCCAGGATCCAGCATATCGAGAAAAGTTGAACTATTTGAGTTTATTATATATTGATGTTATTTGTTTACAATATCTCTGGCCCTCAAGGGTTGATTAAATGCATAATTAAAATGAGGGTTATTCAAATCGATTCCAAATGATCTACTGAACATTTAGTACAAAATTCATAATCATCGCCTAAATGCCCAAGTGTCCAGGATCCAGCATATCGAGAAAAGTTGAACTATTTGAGTATATTAAATATTGCTGATGTTTGTTTACTATTTTACTGGCCCTGAAGTGTTGACCAAATGCATAATTGAAATGAGGGTTATCCAAATCTATTCCAAATTTTCTACTGAACATATTGTACAAATTTCATAAATATCGCCTAAATGCCCAAGTGTCCAGGATCCAGTATATCGAGAAAAGTTGAACTATTTGAGTTTATTATATATTAATGTTATTTGTTTACAATATCACTGGCCCTCAAGGGTTGACTAAATGCATAATTAAAATGAGGGTTATTCAAATCGATTCCAAATGTTCTACTGAACATTTTCTACAAATTTCATAAATATCGCCTAAATGCCCAAGTGTCCAGGATCCAGCATATCGAGAAAAGTTGAACTATTTGAGTTTATTATATATTGATGTTATTTGTTTACAATATCACTGGCCCTCAAGGGTTGATTAAATGCATAATTAAAATGAGGGTTATTCAAATCGATTCCAAATGTTCTACTGATCATTTTTTGCAAATTTCATAAACATCGCCCAAATGCCCAAGTGTCCCGGATCCAGCATATCGAGAAAAGTTGAACTATTTGAGTTTATTATATATTGATGTTATTTGTTTACAATATCACTGACCCTCAAGGGTTGATAAAATGCAAAATTAAAATGAGGGTTATTCAAATCAATTCCAAATGTTCTACTGAACATTTTGTACAAAATTCATAATCATCGCCCAAATGCCCAAGTGTCCAGGATCCAGCATATCGAGAAAATTTGAACTATTTGAGTTTATTATATATTGATGTTATTTGTTTACAATATCACTGGCCCTCAAGGATTGATTAAATGCATAATTAAAATGAGGGTTATTCAAATCGATTCCAAATGATCTACTGAACATTATGTACAAAATTCATAATCATCGCCTAAATGCCCAAGTGTTCAGGATCCAGCATATCGAGAAAAGTTGAACTATTTGAGTATATTAAATATTGCTGATGTTTGTTTACTCTTTTACTGGCCCTGAAGTGTTGACCAAATGCATAATTGAAATGAGGGTTATCCAAATCTATTCCAAATTTTCTACTGAACATTTTGTACAAATTTCATAAATATCGCCCAGATGCCCAAGTGTCCAGGATCCAGCATATCGAGAAAAGTTGAACTATTTGAGTATATTAAATATTGCTGATGTTTGTTTACTATTTTACTGGCACTCAAGTGTTGACCAAATGCATAATTGAAATGAGGGTTATCCAAATCAATTCCAAATTTTCTACTGAACATTTTGTACAAATTTCATAAATATCGCCTAAATGCCCAAGTGTAAAGGATCCAGCATATCGAGAAAAGTTGAACTATTTGAGTTTATTATATATTGATGTTATTTGTTTACAATATCACTGGCCCTCAAGGGTTGATTAAATGCATAATTAAATTGAGGGTTATTCAAATCGATTCCAAATGTTCTACTGAAAATATTCTACAAAATTCATAATCATCGCCCAAATGCCCAAGTGTCCAGGATCCAGCATATCGAGAAAAGTTGAACTATTTGAGTTTATTATATATTGATGTTATTTGTTTACAATATCATTGGCCCTTAAGGGTTGATTAAATTCATAATTAGAATGAGGGTTATTCAAATCGTTTCCAAATGTTCTACTGAACATTTTCTACAAATTTCGTAAACATCGTCCAAATGCCCAAGTGTCCAGGATCCAGCATATCGAGAAAAGTTGAACTATTTGAGTTTATTATATATTAATGTTATTTGTTTACAATATCACTGGCCCTCAAGGGTTGACTAAATGCATAATTAAAATGAGGGTTATTCAAATCGATTCCAAATGTTCTACTGAACATTTTCTACAAATTTCATAAATATCGCCTAAATGCCCAAGTGTCCAGGATCCAGCATATCGAGAAAAGTTGAACTATTTGAGTTTATTATATATTAATGTTATTTGTTTACAATATCACTGGCCCTCAAGGGTTGACTAAATGCATAATTAAAATGAGGGTTATTCAAATCGATTCCAAATGTTCTACTGAACATTTTCTACAAATTTCATAAATATCGCCTAAATGCCCAAGTGTCCAGGTTCCAGCATATCGAGAAAAGTTGAACTACTTGAGTTTATTATATATTGATGTTATTTGTTTACAATATCACTGGCCCTCAAGGGTTGATTAAATGCATAATTAAAATGAGGGTTATTCAAATCGATTCCAAATGTTCTACTGAACATTTTGTACAAAATTCATAATCATCGCCCAGATGCCCAAGTGTCCAGGGTCCAGCATATCGAGAAAAGTTGAACTATTTGAGTATATTAAATATTGCTGATGTTTGTTTACTATTTTACTGGCCCTCAAGTGTTGACTAAATGCATAATTGAAATGAGGGTTATCCAAATCAATTCCAAATTTTCTACTGAACATTTTGTACAAATTTCATAAATATCGCCTAAATGCCCAAGTGTCCAAGATCCAGCATATCGAGAAAAGTTGAACTATTTGAGTTTATTATATATTGATGTTATTTGTTTACAATATCATTGGCCCTTAAGGGTTGATTAAAATCATAATTAAAATGAGGGTTATTCAAATCGATTCCAAATGTTCTACTGAACATTTTCTACAAATTTCATAAATATCGCCTAAATGCCCAAGTGTCCAGGATCCAGCATATCGAGAAAAGTTGAACTATTTGAGTTTATTATATATTGATGTTATTTGTTTACAATATCACTGGCCCTCAAGGGTTGATTAAATGCATAATTAAAATGAGGGTTATTCAAATCGATTCCAAATGTTCTACTGATCATTTTCTGCAAATTTCATAAACATCGCCCAAATGCCCATGTGTCCCGGATCCAGCATATCGAGAAAAGTTGAACTATTTGAGTTTATTATATATTGATGTTATTTGTTTACAATATCACTGACCCTCAAGGGTTGATAAAATGCAAAATTAAAATGAGGGTTATTCAAATCAATTCCAAATGTTCTACTGAACATTTTGTACAAAATTCATAATCATCGCCCAAATGCCCAAGTGTCCAGGATCCAGCATATCGAGAAAATTTGAACTATTTGAGTTTATTATATATTGATGTTATTTGTTTACAATATCACTGGCCCTCAAGGATTGATTAAATGCATAATTAAAATGAGGGTTATTCAAATCGATTCCAAATGATCTACTGAACATTATGTACAAAATTCATAATCATCGCCTAAATGCCCAAGTGTTCAGGATCCAGCATTTCGAGAAAAGTTGAACTATTTGAGTATATTAAATATTGCTGATGTTTGTTTACTCTTTTACTGGCCCTGAAGTGTTGACCAAATGCATAATTGAAATGAGGGTTATCCAAATCTATTCCAAATTTTCTACTGAACATTTTGTACAAATTTCATAAATATCGCCCAGATGCCCAAGTGTCCAGGATCCAGCATATCGAGAAAAGTTGAACTATTTGAGTATATTAAATATTGCTGATGTTTGTTTACTATTTTACTGGCACTCAAGTGTTGACCAAATGCATAATTGAAATGAGGGTTATCCAAATCAATTCCAAATTTTCTACTGAACATTTTGTACAAATTTCATAAATATCGCCTAAATGCCCAAGTGTAAAGGATCCAGCATATCGAGAAAAGTTGAACTATTTGAGTTTATTATATATTGATGTTATTTGTTTACAATATCACTGGCCCTCAAGGGTTGATTAAATGCATAATTAAATTGAGGGTTATTCAAATCGATTCCAAATGTTCTACTGAAAATATTCTACAAAATTCATAATCATCGCCCAAATGCCCAAGTGTCCAGGATCCAGCATATCGAGAAAAGTTGAACTATTTGAGTTTATTATATATTGATGTTATTTGTTTACAATATCATTGGCCCTTAAGGGTTGATTAAATTCATAATTAGAATGAGGGTTATTCAAATCGTTTCCAAATGTTCTACTGAACATTTTCTACAAATTTCGTAAACATCGTCCAAATGCCCAAGTGTCCAGGATCCAGCATATCGAGAAAAGTTGAACTATTTGAGTTTATTATATATTAATGTTATTTGTTTACAATATCACTGGCCCTCAAGGGTTGACTAAATGCATAATTAAAATGAGGGTTATTCAAATCGATTCCAAATGTTCTACTGAACATTTTCTACAAATTTCATAAATATCGCCTAAATGCCCAAGTGTCCAGGATCCAGCATATCGAGAAAAGTTGAACTATTTGAGTTTATTATATATTAATGTTATTTGTTTACAATATCACTGGCCCTCAAGGGTTGACTAAATGCATAATTAAAATGAGGGTTATTCAAATCGATTCCAAATGTTCTACTGAACATTTTCTACAAATTTCATAAATATCGCCTAAATGCCCAAGTGTCCAGGTTCCAGCATATCGAGAAAAGTTGAACTACTTGAGTTTATTATATATTGATGTTATTTGTTTACAATATCACTGGCCCTCAAGGGTTGATTAAATGCATAATTAAAATGAGGGTTATTCAAATCGATTCCAAATGTTCTACTGATCATTTTCTGCAAATTTCATAAACATCGCCCAAATGCCCAAGTGTCCCGGATCCAGCATATCGAGAAAAGTTGAACTATTTGAGTTTATTATATATTGATGTTATTTGTTTACAATATCACTGACCCTCAAGGGTTGATAAAATGCAAAATTAAAATGAGGGTTATTCAAATCAATTCCAAATGTTCTACTGAACATTTTGTACAAAATTCATAATCATCGCCCAAATGCCCAAGTGTCCAGGATCCAGCATATCGAGAAAATTTGAACTATTTGAGTTTATTATATATTGATGTTATTTGTTTACAATATCACTGGCCCTCAAGGATTGATTAAATGCATTATTAAAATGAGGGTTATTCAAATCGATTCCAAATGATCTACTGAACATTTTGTACAAAATTCATAATCATCGCCTAAATGCCCAAGTGTTCAGGATCCAGCATATCGAGAAAAGTTGAACTATTTGAGTATATTAAATATTGCTGATGTTTGTTTACTATTTTACTGGCCCTGAAGTGTTGACCAAATGCATAATTGAAATGAGGGTTATCCAAATCTATTCCAAATTTTCTACTGAACATTTTGTACAAATTTCATAAATATCGCCCAGATGCCCAAGTGTCCAGGATCCAGCATATCGAGAAAAGTTGAACTATTTGAGTATATTAAATATTGCTGATGTTTGTTTACTATTTTACTGGCACTCAAGTGTTGACCAAATGCATAATTGAAATGAGGGTTATCCAAATCAATTCCAAATTTTCTACTGAACATTTTGTACAAATTTCATAAATATCGCCTAAATGCCCAAGTGTAAAGGATCCAGCATATCGAGAAAAGTTGAACTATTTGAGTTTATTATATATTGATGTTATTTGTTTACAATATCACTGGCCCTCAAGGGTTGATTAAATGCATAATTAAATTGAGGGTTATTCAAATCGATTCCAAATGTTCTACTGAAAATATTCTACAAAATTCATAATCATCGCCCAAATGCCCAAGTGTCCAGGATCCAGCATATCGAGAAAAGTTGAACTATTTGAGTTTATAATATATTGATGATATTTGTTTACAATATCACTGGCCCTCAAGGGTTGATTAAATGCATAATTAAAATAAGGGTTATTCAAATCGATTCCAAATGTTCTACTGAACATTTTGTACAAAATTCATAATCATCGCCCAAATGCCCAAGTGTCCAGGATCCAGCATATCGAGAAAAGTTGAACTATTTGAGTATATTAAATATTGATGATATTTGTTTACAATATCATTGGCCCTTAAGGGTTGATTAAATTCATAATTAGAATGAGGGTAATTCAAATCGTTTCCAAATGTTCTACTGAACATTTTCTACAAATTTCATAAACATCGCCCAAATGCCCAAGTGTCCAGGATCCAGCATATCGAGAAAAGTTGAACTATTTGAGTATATTAAATATTGATGATATTTGTTTACAATATCATTGGCCCTTAAGGGTTGATTAAATTCATAATTAGAATGAGGGTAATTCAAATCGTTTCCAAATGTTCTACTGAACATTTTCTACAAATTTCATAAACATCGCCCAAATGCCCAAGTGTCCAGGATCCAGCATATCGAGAAAAGTTGAACTATTTGAGTATATTAAATATTGCTGATGTTTGTTTACTATTTTACTGGCCCTGAAGTGTTGACCAAATGCATAATTGAAATGAGGGTTATCCAAATCTATTCCAAATTTTCTACTGAACATATTGTACAAATTTCATAAATATCGCCTAAATGCCCAAGTGTCCAGGATCCAGTATATCGAGAAAAGTTGAACTATTTGAGTTTATTATATATTAATGTTATTTGTTTACAATATCACTGGCCCTCAAGGGTTGACTAAATGCATAATTAAAATGAGGGTTATTCAAATCGATTCCAAATGTTCTACTGAACATTTTCTACAAATTTCATAAATATCGCCTAAATGCCCAAGTGTCCAGGATCCAGCATATCGAGAAAAGTTGAACTATTTGAGTTTATTATATATTGATGTTATTTGTTTACAATATCACTGACCCTCAAGGGTTGATCAAATGCATAATTAAAATGAGGGTTATTCAAATCGATTCCAAATGTTCTACTGAACAGTTTGTACAAAATTCATAAACATCGCCCAAATGCCCAAGTGTCCAGGATCAAGCATATCGAGAAAAATTGTACTATTTGAGTATATAAAATATTGCTGATGTTTGTTTACTCTTTTACTGGCCCTGAAGTGTTGACCAAATGCATAATTGAAATGAGGGTTATCCAAATCTATTCCAAATTTTCTACTGAACATTTTGTACAAATTTCATAAATATCGCCCAGATGCCCAAGTGTCCAGGATCCAGCATATCGAGAAAAGTTGAACTATTTGAGTATATTAAATATTGCTGATGTTTGTTTACTATTTTACTGGCACTCAAGTGATGACCAAATGCATAATTGAAATGAGGGTTATCCAAATCAATTCCAAATTTTCTACTGAACATTTTGTACAAATTTCATAAATATCGCCTAAATGCCCAAGTGTAAAGGATCCAGCATATCGAGAAAAGTTGAACTATTTGAGTTTATTATATATTGATGTTATTTGTTTACAATATCACTGGCCCTCAAGGGTTGATTAAATGCATAATTAAATTGAGGGTTATTCAAATCGATTCCAAATGTTCTACTGAAAATATTCTACAAAATTCATAATCATCGCCCAAATGCCCAAGTGTCCAGGATCCAGCATATCGAGAAAAGTTGAACTATTTGAGTTTATTATATATTGATGTTATTTGTTTACAATATCATTGGCCCTTAAGGGTTGATTAAATTCATAATTAGAATGAGGGTTATTCAAATCGTTTCCAAATGTTCTACTGAACATTTTCTACAAATTTCGTAAACATCGTCCAAATGCCCAAGTGTCCAGGATCCAGCATATCGAGAAAAGTTGAACTATTTGAGTTTATTATATATTAATGTTATTTGTTTACAATATCACTGGCCCTCAAGGATTGATTAAATGCATTATTAAAATGAGGGTTATTCAAATCGATTCCAAATGATCTACTGAACATTTTGTACAAAATTCATAATCATCGCCTAAATGCCCAAGTGTTCAGGATCCAGCATATCGAGAAAAGTTGAACTATTTGAGTATATTAAATATTGCTGATGTTTGTTTACTATTTTACTGGCCCTGAAGTGTTGACCAAATGCATAATTGAAATGAGGGTTATCCAAATCTATTCCAAATTTTCTACTGAACATTTTGTACAAATTTCATAAATATCGCCCAGATGCCCAAGTGTCCAGGATCCAGCATATCGAGAAAAGTTGAACTATTTGAGTATATTAAATATTGCTGATGTTTGTTTACTATTTTACTGGCACTCAAGTGTTGACCAAATGCATAATTGAAATGAGGGTTATCCAAATCAATTCCAAATTTTCTACTGAACATTTTGTACAAATTTCATAAATATCGCCTAAATGCCCAAGTGTAAAGGATCCAGCATATCGAGAAAAGTTGAACTATTTGAGTTTATTATATATTGATGTTATTTGTTTACAATATCACTGGCCCTCAAGGGTTGATTAAATGCATAATTAAATTGAGGGTTATTCAAATCGATTCCAAATGTTCTACTGAAAATATTCTACAAAATTCATAATCATCGCCCAAATGCCCAAGTGTCCAGGATCCAGCATATCGAGAAAAGTTGAACTATTTGAGTTTATAATATATTGATGATATTTGTTTACAATATCACTGGCCCTCAAGGGTTGATTAAATGCATAATTAAAATAAGGGTTATTCAAATCGATTCCAAATGTTCTACTGAACATTTTGTACAAAATTCATAATCATCGCCCAAATGCCCAAGTGTCCAGGATCCAGCATATCGAGAAAAGTTGAACTATTTGCTTATATTAAATATTGATGATATTTGTTTACAATATCATTGGCCCTTAAGGGTT
Source organism: Sipha maydis (assembly GCA_034509805.1). Classification (NCBI taxonomy): domain Eukaryota; kingdom Metazoa; phylum Arthropoda; class Insecta; order Hemiptera; family Aphididae; genus Sipha; species Sipha maydis. The sequence goes on along the minus strand of JASXSY010003027.1, from coordinate 6,078 downwards.
GATTAAATTCATAATTAGAATGAGGGTAATTCAAATCGTTTCCAAATGTTCTACTGAACATTTTCTACAAATTTCATAAACATCGCCCAAATGCCCAAGTGTCCAGGATCCAGCATATCGAGAAAAGTTGAACTATTTGAGTTTATTATATATTGATGTTATTTGTTTACAATATCTCTGGCCCTCAAGGGTTGATTAAATGCATAATTAAAATGAGGGTTATTCAAATCGATTCCAAATGATCTACTGAACATTTAGTACAAATTTCATAATCATCGCCTAAATGCCCAAGTGTCCAGGATCCAGCATATCGAGAAAAGTTGAACTATTTGAGTATATTAAATATTGCTGATGTTTGTTTACTATTTTACTGGCCCTGAAGTGTTGACCAAATGCATAATTGAAATGAGGGTTATCCAAATCTATTCCAAATTTTCTACTGAACATATTGTACAAATTTCATAAATATCGCCTAAATGCCCAAGTGTCCAGGATCCAGTATATCGAGAAAAGTTGAACTATTTGAGTTTATTATATATTAATGTTATTTGTTTACAATATCACTGGCCCTCAAGGGTTGACTAAATGCATAATTAAAATGAGGGTTATCCAAATCTATTCCAAATTTTCTACTGAACATTTTGTACAAATTTCATAAATATCGCCTAAATGCCCAAGTGTCCAGGTTCCAGCATATCGAGAAAAGTTGAACTACTTGAGTTTATTATATATTGATGTTATTTGTTTACAATATCACTGGCCCTCAAGGGTTGATTAAATGCATAATTAAAATGAGGGTTATTCAAATCGATTCCAAATGTTCTACTGATCATTTTCTGCAAATTTCATAAACATCGCCCAAATGCCCAAGTGTCCCGGATCCAGCATATCGAGAAAAGTTGAACTATTTGAGTTTATTATATATTGATGTTATTTGTTTACAATATCACTGACCCTCAAGGGTTGATAAAATGCAAAATTAAAATGAGGGTTATTCAAATCAATTCCAAATGTTCTACTGAACATTTTGTACAAAATTCATAATCATCGCCCAAATGCCCAAGTGTCCAGGATCCAGCATATCGAGAAAATTTGAACTATTTGAGTTTATTATATATTGATGTTATTTGTTTACAATATCACTGGCCCTCAAGGATTGATTAAATGCATTATTAAAATGAGGGTTATTCAAATCGATTCCAAATGATCTACTGAACATTTTGTACAAAATTCATAATCATCGCCTAAATGCCCAAGTGTTCAGGATCCAGCATATCGAGAAAAGTTGAACTATTTGAGTATATTAAATATTGCTGATGTTTGTTTACTATTTTACTGGCCCTGAAGTGTTGACCAAATGCATAATTGAAATGAGGGTTATCCAAATCTATTCCAAATTTTCTACTGAACATTTTGTACAAATTTCATAAATATCGCCCAGATGCCCAAGTGTCCAGGATCCAGCATATCGAGAAAAGTTGAACTATTTGAGTATATTAAATATTGCTGATGTTTGTTTACTATTTTACTGGCACTCAAGTGTTGACCAAATGCATAATTGAAATGAGGGTTATCCAAATCAATTCCAAATTTTCTACTGAACATTTTGTACAAATTTCATAAATATCGCCTAAATGCCCAAGTGTAAAGGATCCAGCATATCGAGAAAAGTTGAACTATTTGAGTTTATTATATATTGATGTTATTTGTTTACAATATCACTGGCCCTCAAGGGTTGATTAAATGCATAATTAAATTGAGGGTTATTCAAATCGATTCCAAATGTTCTACTGAAAATATTCTACAAAATTCATAATCATCGCCCAAATGCCCAAGTGTCCAGGATCCAGCATATCGAGAAAAGTTGAACTATTTGAGTTTATAATATATTGATGATATTTGTTTACAATATCACTGGCCCTCAAGGGTTGATTAAATGCATAATTAAAATAAGGGTTATTCAAATCGATTCCAAATGTTCTACTGAACATTTTGTACAAAATTCATAATCATCGCCCAAATGCCCAAGTGTCCAGGATCCAGCATATCGAGAAAAGTTGAACTATTTGAGTATATTAAATATTGATGATATTTGTTTACAATATCATTGGCCCTTAAGGGTTGATTAAATTCATAATTAGAATGAGGGTAATTCAAATCGTTTCCAAATGTTCTACTGAACATTTTCTACAAATTTCATAAACATCGCCCAAATGCCCAAGTGTCCAGGATCCAGCATATCGAGAAAAGTTGAACTATTTGAGTTTATTATATATTGATGTTATTTGTTTACAATATCTCTGGCCCTCAAGGGTTGATTAAATGCATAATTAAAATGAGGGTTATTCAAATCGATTCCAAATGATCTACTGAACATTTAGTACAAAATTCATAATCATCGCCTAAATGCCCAAGTGTCCAGGATCCAGCATATCGAGAAAAGTTGAACTATTTGAGTATATTAAATATTGCTGATGTTTGTTTACTATTTTACTGGCCCTGAAGTGTTGACCAAATGCATAATTGAAATGAGGGTTATCCAAATATATTCCAAATTTTCTACTGAACATATTGTACAAATTTCATAAATATCGCCTAAATGCCCAAGTGTCCAGGATCCAGTATATCGAGAAAAGTTGAACTATTTGAGTTTATTATATATTAATGTTATTTGTTTACAATATCACTGGCCCTCAAGGGTTGACTAAATGCATAATTGAAATGAGGGTTATTCAAATCGATTCCAAATGTTCTACTGAACATTTTGTACAAAATTCATAATCATCGCCCAGATGCCCAAGTGTCCAGGATCCAGCATATAGAGAAAAGTTGAACTATTTGAGTATATTAAATATTGCTGATGTTTGTTTACTATTTTACTGGCACTCAAGTGTTGACCAAATGCATAATTGAAATGAGGGTTATCCAAATCAATTCCAAATTTTCTACTGAACATTTTGTACAAATTTCATAAATATCGCCTAAATGCCCAAGTGTAAAGGATCCAGCATATCGAGAAAAGTTGAACTATTTGAGTTTATTATATATTGATGTTATTTGTTTACAATATCACTGGCCCTCAAGGGTTGATTAAATGCATAATTAAATTGAGGGTTATTCAAATCGATTCCAAATGTTCTACTGAAAATATTCTACAAAATTCATAATCATCGCCCAAATGCCCAAGTGTCCAGGATCCAGCATATCGAGAAAAGTTGAACTATTTGAGTTTATTATATATTGATTTTATTTGTTTACAATATCATTGGCCCTTAAGGGTTGATTAAATTCATAATTAGAATGAGGGTGATTCAAATCGTTTCCAAATGTTCTACTGAACATTTTCTACAAATTTCATAAACATCGTCCAAATGCCCAAGTGTCCAGGATCCAGCATATCGAGAAAAGTTGAACTATTTGAGTTTATAATATATTGATGATATTTGTTTACAATATCACTGGCCCTCAAGGGTTGATTAAATGCATAATTAAAATAAGGGTTATTCAAATCGATTCCAAATGTTCTACTGAACAGTTTGTACAAAATTCATAAACATCGCCCAAATGCCCAAGTGTCCAGGATCAAGCATATCGAGAAAAATTGAACTATTAGAGTATATAAAATATTGCTGATGTTTGTTTACTATTTTACTGGGCCTCAAATGTTGATTAAATGCATAATTAAAATGAGGGTTATTCAATTCGATTCTAAATTTTCTACTGAACATTTTGTACAAATTTCATAAATATCGCCTAAATGCCCAAGTGTCCAGGATCCAGCATATCGAGAAATGTTGAACTATTTGAGTATATTAAATATTGCTGATGTTTGTTTACTATTTTACTGGCCCTCAAGTGTTGACCAAATGCATAATTGAAATGAGGGTTATCCAAATCTATTCTAAATTTTCTACTGAACATTTTGTACAAATTTCATAAATATCGCCTAAATGCCCAAGTGTCCAGGATCCAGCATATCGAGAAAAGTTGAACTATTTGAGTTTATAATATATTGATGTTATTTGTTAACAATATCACTGGCCCTCAAGGGTTGATTAAATGCATAATTAAAATGAGGGTTATTCAAATCGATTCCAAATGTTCTACTGAACATTTTCTACAAATTTCATAAACATCACCCAAATGACCAAGTGTCCCGGATCCAGCATATCGAGAAAAGTTGAACTATTTGAGTTTATAATATATTGATGTTATTTGTTTACAATATCACTGGCCCTCAAGGGTTGATTAAATGCATAATTAAAATGAGGGTTATTCAAATCGATTCCGAATGTTCTACTGAACATTTTGTACAAATTTCATAAACATCGCCCAAATGACCAAGTGTCCCGGATCCAGCATATCGAGAAAAGTTGAACTATTTGAGTTTATAATATATTGATGTTATTTGTTTACAATATCACTGGCCCTCAAGGGTTGATTAAATGCATAATTAAAATGAGGGTTATTCAAATCGATTCCGAATGTTCTACTGAACATTTTGTACAAAATTCATAATCATCGCCCAGATGCCCAAGTGTCCAGGATCCAGCATATCGAGAAAATTTGAACTATTTGAGTTTATTATATATTGATGTTATTTGTTTACAATATCACTGGCCCTCAAGGATTGATTAAATGCATAATTAAAATGAGGGTTATTCAAATCGATTCCAAATGATCTACTGAACATTTTGTACAAAATTCATAATCATCGCCCAAATGCCCAAGTGTCCAGGATCCAGCATATCGAGAAAAGTTGAACTATTTGAGAATATTAAATATTGCTGATGTTTGTTTACTATTTTACTGGCCCTCAAATGTTGATTAAATGCATAATTAAAATGAGGGTTATTCAAATCGATTCCAAATTTTCTACTGAACATTTTGTACAAATTTCATAAATATCGCCTAAATGCCCAAGTGTCCAGGATCCAGCATATCGAGAAATGTTGAACTATTTGAGTATATTAAATATTGCTGATGTTTGTTTACTATTTTACTGGCCCTCAAGTGTTGACCAAATGCATAATTGAAATGAGGGTTATCCAAATCTATTCCAAATTTTCTACTGAACATTTTGTACAAATTTCATAAATATCGCCTAAATGCCCAAGTGTCCAGGATCCAGCATATCGAGAAAAGTTGAACTATTTGAGTTTATTATATATTGATGTTATTTGTTTACAATATCACTGGCCCTCAAGGGTTGATTAAATGCATAATTAAAATGAGGGTTATTCAAATCGATTCCAAATGTTCTACTGAACATTTTGTACAAAATTCATAATCATCGCCCAGATGCCCAAGTGTCCAGGATCCAGCATATCGAGAAAAGTTGAACTATTTGAGTTTATTATATATTGATGTTATTTGTTTACAATATCATTGGCCCTTAAGGGTTGATTAAATTCATAATTAGAATGAGGGTGATTCAAATCGTTTCCAAATGTTCTACTGAACAGTTTGTACAAAATTCATAAACATCGCCCAAATGCCCAAGTGTCCAGGATCAAGCATATCGAGAAAAATTGAACTATTAGAGTATATAAAATATTGCTGATGTTTGTTTACTATTTTACTGGGCCTCAAATGTTGATTAAATGCATAATTAAAATGAGGGTTATTCAATTCGATTCTAAATTTTCTACTGAACATTTTGTACAAATTTCATAAATATCGCCTAAATGCCCAAGTGTCCAGGATCCAGCATATCGAGAAATGTTGAACTATTTGAGTATATTAAATATTGCTGATGTTTGTTTACTATTTTACTGGCCCTCAAGTGTTGACCAAATGCATAATTGAAATGAGGGTTATCCGAATCTATTCTAAATTTTCTACTGAACATTTTGTACAAATTTCATAAATATCGCCTAAATGCCCAAGTGTCCAGGATCCAGCATATCGAGAAAAGTTGAACTATTTGAGTTTATAATATATTGATGTTATTTGTTAACAATATCACTGGCCCTCAAGGGTTGAATAAATGCATAATTAAAATGAGGGTTATTCAAATCGATTCCAAATGTTCTACTGAACATTTTGTACAAAATTCATAATCATCGCCCAAATGCC
>JASXSY010003026.1:0-12114 GCA_034509805.1 Sipha maydis | reverse complement strand
AAAAAGTTAAAACTACTTAAAATACGCCATTGTAGAAATGCTTTTATAACTGAATAAATTTAAATTTATACTTTTTTAGGTAGGTATCTAGGTAATATTTAATTTTTATTATAAGTAATGATACTAAAAAAAAAAAAAAAAGAATACTTGTAGTAATATCGAAAAAAGTACAAATAATAATACAAAAAAAAGAACCGGATGGGCCTCGCTCTGCTGTACAGTTAGGGGTGGAGTGCACCTCGCTTATAGGATAGGTCATTATTATAATGGATTTGTTAAATTTGAATGCAATGATAGATATCATTGTATACGAATAACGATTCTGAACGGAGTTCATATGTTTGTCTAGGATATAATACATTGTTATTTATAAACATTGTAAAAAGTATATTTTATTTTGAAACGAGGAATATATTTTTCAATTAGGATGGGTTGGCAGTTGCATACAGCGATATAGTTTGTCAGTCTAGAACATTCTACATTATATTATATTTTACATGTAATTTTATGTCAATATTCACTGTTCAAACGCTTATAAAAAAAAATTGTGCCTATGGATTTTAATAATTTTTGAATGACTTTAAGAACTACTTCTGTGGAATCTTCTATTAAATTTTCAAGTATTTTGTAGTAGCCAAATTTTTTTTATCACCGATTATAAAAATAAAATGTAAAAAAATCGAATATTTGAAATGCCTATAAGTGGCTTAAAAATCAATATAATATTTTGAAAAAAATATTGCATAAAAGAAATACCAATCTTAACAGCTGGTAGAAATTTCAAAAATCTGCGACTTATACTTTTTAAATTATAACAAATATTTAAAATCGTCTGAGAATAAATCGCTATTTTATGCAATTTCGTAAATATTTAAATTTCAAACAGTCATACAATTTTTTCCTCTTAGTCCGGTAGAAATTTTTTTAAAGATTTTTGAAGAGTAGCTCATAGATAACCTAGTGTTAAAATTTTGAACCTTAAGTATGAACAAAAAAAATTTTATGAATTTTTATCTACAAAATAACTTGCAAATTATCGTGATTTTTACATATTTCGCATAAATTGGAACTTTGAGCACTTATAAAAAAAAATTGTGACTTACGATTTTAGATTTTTTTTTATCAGTTAAGGAACAACTTATAAGAAACCTTGTATTAAATTTTCAAGATTTTCTGGGCAGCCAAAAAAATTTTATCGTTATTTATAAAAAAAATACTTAAAAAAATTGAAAATTTAAATTCTCTATAAATAAGTCAAAATATGTCAAAATACTTTGAAATCTTAACCATGTATAGAGAACGTCAATATAAAGATTTGGTGAAAATTTCAAGTATTTACATCGATTAGTTTTTGAGTTATAGCAAAATGAAAAATTTGATTATGTCGAAAACTGGTTTTGCGTAAAAACTCCCGTTTTTCCCAAATTTTTTTATGGTTTTTCCCGTCGCATTTAAAAAATATTGGAAATTTTTTACTTTTGACCCCCAAAATACCAAATAGATTCACTTTCCTTTCAGAAAAGTTGCTACATAAGGCAATCGAAGCATTTTTACTGCCCCAAATCGTGTCGACAGACACAAAAAAAAAAAAAAAAAAAAAAAAAAAACACATCATTGTAAAATCAATACATTCTTCACTCCGTTCAGAATCTAAAAGAAAAAAAGAACCGGATGGGCCTCGCTCTGCTGTACAGTTAGGGGTGGAGTGCACCTCGCTTATAGGATAGGTCATTATTATAATGGATTTGTTAAATTTGAATGCAATGATAGATATCATTGTATACGAATAACGATTCTGAACGGAGTTCATATGTTTGTCTAGGATATAATACATTGTTATTTATAAACATTGTAAAAAGTATATTTTATTTTGAAACAAAAAATATATTTTTCAATTAGGATGGGTTGGCAGTTGCATACAGCGATATAGTTTGTCAGTCTAGAACATTCTACATTATATTATATTTTACATGTAATTTTATGTCAATATTCGATGTTCAAACGCTTATAAAAAAAAAATTGTGCCTATGGATTTTAATAATTTTTTAATTACATTAAGAACTATTTCTGTGGAATCTTCGATTAAATTTTCAAGTATTTTATAGTAGCCAAATTTTTTTTATCACCGATTATAAAAATAAAATGTAAAAAAATCGAATATTTTAAATGCCTATAAGTGGCTTAAAAATAAATATAATATTTTGAAAAAAATATTGCATAAAAGAAATACCAATCTTAACAGCTGGTAGAAATTTCAAAAATCTGCGACTTATACTTTTTGAATTATAACAAATATTTAAAACCGTTTGAGAATAAATCGCTATTTTATGCAATTTCGTAAATATTTAAATTTCAAACAGTCATAAAATTTTTTCCTCTAAATTCAGTAGAAATTTTTTTAAAGATTTTTGAAGATTAGCTTATAGATAACCTAGTATTAAAATTTTGAACCTTAAGCATGAACAGAAAAAACTGTATGAATTTTTATCTACAAAATAATTTGCAAATTATCGTGAATTTTTCACATTTTATACAAATTTGAGCATTAAGGGCTTATAAAAAAAAATTGAGTTAACCGATCACCGATATTTTTTAGTTACGATAAGTTTAACTTATTATAAACCTAGTATAAAATTTTCAAGAGTTTTCGCTCAACCAATTAAATTTTATAGATGTTTAAAAACAAAAATTTTACAAAAATCGAAAATTTAAATTGTCTATAAATAAGTCAAAATACTTTGAAGTCTTAACCATGTATAGAGACATCATTGTAAAATCAATACATTCTTCACTCCGTTCAGAATCTAAAAACTAGTACGATATTTAACCCTGACTGTTTACACACTAAATACCTCTACCTCGGCTGTATTTCATATTATGCAGTATATAGATAAATTACATGTTAATGAGTTTTATGGATTAAGTCGAGCAATTGCTATACGATTAATTCATTTGATTGTTCATCCTTTTTTTTTTTTGTTAGAAAATTAAGGCATTTATTTAAAGTTATTAGCCATTATATTTTACACATTAGATGTGTCAGTTATTAGATTTAGAATTACAATACGTAATATTACACATTGTATTGGTAAAGTTAGGTATAAAATTAAGATTTATTAATAATATTTGTTATACTTAAGAATGTGATAATTATCAGGGTTTGGTTTTCGTCAAGTGCTTCTACTCTGTTGGCTAACATGTTCAAATCGGTACGTATTGAGGTAAATTATGTATATTCCTTTGTTATATGTTCGATAGTTAATGCTATTTAACATATATTGCATATTATTTATGTCTCTTTTCTAATTAAGAATAAAAAGAAGAATAGCTCTGGCTAAACAAACTTTCTCTAAAAATCAGACTCTTTTAACAAACGCACACGTATCTTTTAGAATTAAGAAATTGTTTATTAAAGCATTTGTTTGTAGTGTGCTATTATATGGAAGCGAAACTTGGACCTTGAGTGCTCTAGACGCAAGAAGAATAGAAGCATTCGAGATGTGGACGTGGCGTAAAACGATGAAGATAAGTTGGACGGAAATGAAATCAAACAAGGAAATTTTAAATTTAGTACAGGAGCCAAGAAAAATTATCAAAAATGTAGAAACAAGGAAAATTAAGTTTTTTGGACACGTTATGCGTCATGACACGTTCATTACAAATATAATGGAGGGAAAGATAAATGGAAAAAGAGGTAGAGGACGACCAAGAGACACAAATATAGGAAATATAAAGAAGCTATCATCCTTTTATCCTTACCAACTTATGAAGCAATGAAGAGATTAGCAGGAAATAAGAGAAGAATGGTTGCAGCGACAAGGCGAAGCTTTTAGATAAAAAAAAAAAATTACATAAATTTTTTAAATTTTAAACAAAAGACATTTCGCAATCCAATTTTAAAGCTTACGCGATCAAATATAGGATCATAATCCATTGATTGAAAATCACTGTACTAGAGTACTCTTTTATTAAAATAATTAATTTTTGTTCAATTTGCTAACACCGGCTTCTGTTGTATTTCTATCAAATAAACCAAATATACTCGTAATACTTAATAATTAAATGTGAAATAAGAGTCAATCATACGTTGATTCGCTGTTCGTCAGTCGATAATGAAATATCGCACGCCGTTGTTATATTCTTGTTCTCCACTATTTAACAGTGTATACTTATCCGATTTTTCAAACAAAAAACGTGCCAGCTCTGTAAAGTGCCAATTTTTCCATCAAGAAAGTCCTCACATCGCGAAAACGAAAAGGAGCGTCGCAAATCCGAATTTGGTAATATAATTAATTACTATAAATTAATACCACACTGATAAATCAGCACGACCCGCGGCGGCCAGCCGTCGGTCGGCCTGCACGCAATCACGCTGTTATCTTGCGATAACACGTAATCGTCATGACAAATAAAATTCTAAAACCGTCTCTCTTCTAATTATACAAAAAAGTCGCATACAGAGTGTGCCAAATCACACTCCTTCCTCACCAACACAATCCACTCATAATGACGGTTACATTACTCCCACTTGTTCTAAACGTCTATTATCACCCTCTCAAACACCGAATGCAGTAAACCAACAAAAAAAAACAACAAAAATACGTTTCAAAAAATCGTTTTTCACTTTTTTCTGATCGAATTGAAAATTCTGATAACGAGGACATTAATCCAGTCGATATGGAGCTAGAATCTGAACAAAATGAACAAATAATCACCGTAGCAAAACCACCCCCACCTCCAATTTTCATCCGTACTGTTAATGACTTCAATACTTTCTGCAATACCATCAAAGATGTGATTAAGGGCGAACAATTTTCCTGCAAAAGCTCGATAAACGGCATAAAACTCTCCACCCAATCTTCTGACTCATTTCGATCTGTTATTAAATTCCTCCAAAGCAATAAAGCAGACTTCCACACTTACCAACCGAAAGAAGATAAAGCATATCGTGTAGTTATACGAAATCTCCATCATACCACCCCAGTTGATGAAATCAAACAAGAACTACTATCACTTGGTCACGCTCCAAGAAGAATAACTAATGTCATCCAACATAGTACAAAATCCCCTCTTCCCCTCTTTTTTATTGATTTGGAACCTGCCCCCAATAACAAAACAATCTTTGATCTAAAATATTTATTTTACACTAAAATAAAAATCGAGGAGCCTCGAGTAAATAAACAGACAATCCAATGTCTTCGATGTCAAGGTTTTGGACACACTAGATCCTACTGCAATCACCAACCCAAGTGTGTTCGATGTGGGGACAAACACCGGTCAAACTCCTGTCAAAAATCCCCGAATCTCCCAGCCAAATGTGCCCTATGCGCGGGCGACCATCCCGCAAACTATAGAGGATGTCCAATACATAAGGAATTCCAAGCTTCACTTCAATCAAAAAAACTTCCCAACAACAAAACTACCCTCCTCCCCAACATACTAATGTAATACCTCATATTGTAAATGCTACTTCCAATTCAATAAAGGCTCCCTCCAAATCGTATGCCCAAGCAACCTCTGAAAATCAAAAAAACCACTCTGACAACCAACACTCAATAGAACCCAATATACCTCCATCAAAGCTCTCTGCTTTCCTCGATGACTTTAAAAATTTAATAAATCCCCTCATTTCTCTCTTAACCACCCTTATAAACAGTCTTATTCTTACTAAAAATGATAAATAACCATCAAGTTATCACTTCCTCAATCACTATCCTTCTGTGGAATGCAAACGGTCTCGTAAGACAAAAAAATGAACTTAAAGCTCTTATTACCGAAAAAAAAATAGACATCATTTTAATAAGTGAAGCCCACTTAACCCCATCCTCCACATTCCGAATTCCAGGTTACATAACGTATCACTGTGACCATCCTGACGGAACCGCACACGCAGGTTCCGCGATCATAATTAAATCTAATATAAATCACACAGCTCTTCCTCATTTTCAAACCCCTCTCCTCCAAGCTACAAACATCTCATTACTACTAAATCATATTCCTACCACAATCTCCGCAGTTTACTGTCCTCCCGGCCATCTTAATAAAATAACTACTGAAGACTTTAATCTTTACTTTCAAACACTTGGAAACACGTTTTTATCTGGAGGAGACTTTAACTCAAAGCATCAAAACTGGGGTTCCAGACTGACCAATACACGTGGTCGCTCCCTGTACAACTCTATTCTCAGTAACAATCTAAAACACTTATTCCTCCCCCCCCCGAGCCAACATACTGGCCTTCCCACACAAACAGATCTCCAGACCTTCTAAATTTTTTCATACATACTCTACCAAATCAAATCAATCTAAACATTACAAATTCATTCGATCTCTCTTCCGATCACACACCAATCTTACTCACACTCAATAATCAAATAGTTCCTCTTAAAAAATTCCCGACTCTCACTCCAGGTAAAACAAACTGGAAAACTTTTTCACAGATCATTGAAAAAAACATTTCCCTCAAAATTTCCTTAAAAACCACCAACGAGATAGACTCCGCTGTCTCAGATTTTACCAAAATTATAAATAATGCCGCCCTTGTTTCATCACCACCTTCTCCCACAAATCCAAACAATAATATTCTCCCTGATCACCTCTCTCAACTACTTGTCGAAAAACGTCGTGCCAGAAACCGCTGGCACCGTTCTCACCTCCCCAGTGATAGAAAACGCTATAACAATATCTCATGCTCCTTAAAAAACCTCTTACATGCTCATAATACTGATACATACCAAAAGTACATACAATCTTTAACCAACACAAACAACTCAATTTGGAAAGCTACCAAAAGAATATTAAATCAAAAAAATACAATACCACCCATTAGATATCCTGATAATACTTTTGCTAAGTCAAACTCTGAAAAATCAAACCTGTTCGCCTCTCAGTTAGAAAAAAATTTCACTCCTCACCCTGACATCAACAACATTGATCACACTTCATACATTGAAAAAGCAATAACTAACTGCCTTCCGATGTCGCTACCAACAAAACATACTTCCCCGAGTGAAATTCAGTTCATCATCAAAAAATTACCTAATTCAAAAGCACCAGGACATGACCTAATAACGAATAAAATAATAAAGCACTTGCCTAAAAAAGCCATTATACTCTTATCTTTAATCTTCAACTCAATTCTTCGCCTATCCCACATACCCCAATCATGGAAACACTCCATAATAATCCTTATCCCTAAACCTGACAAACCCCCTGACCTACCATCGTCCTACCGACCTATCAGTCTCTTGCCTTCTTTTTCAAAAATTCTAGAAAAAATAATACTAAGCCGTCTCAATCCTATATTAAAAAGCCAAAACATAATCCCCAACACTCAATTCGGTTTTAAAAACAAACACTCGTCACTGCACCAAGTCCACAGGATAATCGATATCATATCACAATCTTTTGAAAATAAGCAATACTCCTCCGGTGTGTTCCTTGACGTAGCGCAGGCGTTTGACCGCATCTGGCACGCAGGCCTCCTATTTAAAACTCGTTTCCTTCCGGCTCCCTTATTCCTAATAATAAAATCCTTTTTATCAAATCGGTCCTTTGCTGTTCATTGTGCAGACGAACTCTCCCAAATCCAACACATAAAAGCAGGCGTCCCCCAGGGAAGTATATTAGCTCCAACGCTTTATAATATATTTACATCCGACATTCCACACTTCGATAACACCACTCTCGCTACTTTTGCTGACGATACATGCATAATATCTACCAACGTTGACCTAACTATAGCCTCAAATGCTCTCCAAACACACCTCACCGAACTCCAAAACTGGTTCAACTTGTGGAGAATTAAAATCAATCCGAACAAATCAACTCATATAACCTTTTCCCTACGACCCGGTCTCTGCCAACCAATGTTTCTCAATAACGACATTATTCCTCAAACAAATGCCACCCGTTACCTTGGAGTCCACCTTGACAGCAAACTAACATGGGCTCATCACATAAAAACAAAGAGAAAATCTCTAAACATAAAACTTCACAAATTAAGATACCTTCTTAAATAAAATCTCCCACTGAGTACCAAACTTCTAATATATAAACAAATTATCCGCCCTACATTGACCTATGGAATACAACTATGGGGTACGGCTAAAAAATCCAATATTCAAATTTTTCAATCCTTCCAATCAATATGCCTTCGCCTCATCACTAATGCCCCCTGGTATGTTAGTAATCACACTCTCCACACAGACCTCAAAATCCATGACATTCATACACTTTCATCCCATCACTATAAACTATTTCATAAAAAAACGTTCAACCACTCAAATCCCCTAATATCCAAACTCTCCTACCTCACACTTCCAGAAAACCCACCTCGACGTCTTAAGCGTAATTGGCCCAGAGATCAACTAAACCTCTAACTAAAAAAAAAAAAAAATAAAAAAAAAAATAAAAAAGAAAAAGAAAATAGCCTAGAATTGTGAAGTAGTGTAATTTGGACACCCCCTTCAATCAAGCCGCCCAGCCTTGTAATCATACCACACTATTACCTATTGTATAAATTAATACAGATTGTATATATTCGTTGTAATAAATAAAAAAAAAAAAAAAAAAAATCATACGTTTGGTACAGGAAATATCCACGTAAAATAGACGTTGCGCTCTAATAGGTACAATATCAGAGTAATTTAGTATAAATAAATTACAAAACACTAAATGAATAAATACTAGGTAGTTGTTAATTCTCGAAGTGTAAAATATTTATGCAAAAAAATATCTTACGGTCTACATCAGATGTGAGATAATAAGATAGTTGAAATGATTCGTAACTTGTGATTAGCCTCGCGTTTAATCTAATATATCAATTTTCAAAAATTCTGAACAATTTTTTCTTCGAAATAATTATAAACGCTAAGTATTTAGGGCCGTATTTAAGATTTCGCCTCCCGCCTTCCCTAAAGTATAAAACCGAAAACAAGTTTCTTCAGCTATTCATTAAAAAGCCGCTCACAATTCATTTTTTCCATTTTAGTACACTATTACACAATATTTGTAACTAATATATAATAATAAACTGATTATTAATTGAGTTCCAGTTACTTAAATAAAGTTATAGACAATTGTATTTTATAAGACTGATTGGTGGCACCCTTCGATCTCAATATCCCATCTCCATATAAATCAGAATTAAATCAATACTTATACCTCAATAAAAAACCTTGTGAAATAAAATACTCTTAAACAGATAAAAGTTGTAGACGCTACTAAATACTAGTAACATAAATAATTTTACGATAGGTATTACATTTATTTATCATATAATTTTATTTATTTAACATTCATTAATAAATTTCCATCGAGAATGCAAAAAAAAATTGATTTGTTTTTTATTTAGAATCACTGAAAAATGTTGTCCGCCCTCTTAAATACTTTAGGAGGGCTATTGCCTTCTCGAACCACCCCTTAAATACGCTACTGTAAGTACCTATAGATAAAACTTAATAAGATTGCAAACCGTTTCATAGTTATGAGAAATTCTTTGAAAAAATCAGAACTAGACGTACCAAAAAAAAAAAAAAAAACCATACCGCTTCGATGGGCAACAATACAAAACTTTTGGTGTTGATTTACAACCGGAAAAAGTGTAGAAAAAAAACATTATTATATAAAATCAATACATTTCTTGCTATGCTCAGAATCTAGAAGTGCAATAACACCTCACGTTCGTACATGGTTTTGAAACTATAGAGAAATGTATATTAATTATAAATAAAGTATTTCAAATAATAAACATAAATTATGCTGGAATATAATATCAGTTATTCAACACAACTGCTGTTGGCCGAAACCAACGAACGTATTATGCAGTGTAGTGTTTAAAAATTTAAGTATCATATAAAACGAGATCTTATTATGAACATTTATAATCATTACATATTTTTCAATAGGAATAAATATATATTTCGTACAGTTTTATAGAAATCAAAATTATTTAATTATTATGTTGAAGATCATAAATAATATAACGATATTACAACCGAAATTCTATAATGTAATAATGTTATTTACCTTGATATAAAATGGATAGTTATTACCAACTATTCCAGATCAACTTTGTTTTTGGTAACAGTTATTTTATATTTAATATTTTTATACATATATTTTAATAACAATAATTGATTTTGTTCGCATTTATTCGGAATACTATTTCACGATAACAATAGTGAACATAAAAATATAAACATTATCCTATTCAATAATTATCTTTTTTTGGTGGGATTCTATGGAGTTCATATGTTTGTCTAGGATATAATACATTGTTATTTATAAACATTGTAAAAAGTATATTTTATTTTGAAACGATAAATATATTTTTCAATTAGGATGGGTTGGCAGTTGCATACAGCGATATAGTTTGTCAGTCTAGAACATTCTACATTATATTATATTTTACATGTAATTTTATGTCAATATTCGATGTTCAAACGCTTATAAAAAAAAATTGTGCTTATGGATTTTAATAATTTTTGAATGACAATAAGAACTACTTCTGTGGAATCTTCGATTAAATTTTCAAGTATTTTGTAGTAGCCAAATTTTTTTTATCACCGATTATAAAAATAAAATGTAAAAAAATCGAATATTTTAAATGCCTATAAGTGGCTTAAAAATAAATATAATATTTTGAAAAAAATATTGCATAAAAGAAATACCAATCTTAACAGCTGGTAGAAATTTCAAAAATCTGCGACTTATACTTTTTGAATTATAACAAATATTTAAAATCGTTTGAGAATAAATCGCTATTTTATGCAATTTCGTAAATATTTAAATTTCAAACAGTCATACAATTTTTTCCTCTTAGTCCGGTAGAAATTTTTTTAAAGATTTTTGAAGAGTAGCTCATAGATAACCTTGTGTTAAAATTTTGAACCTTAAGTATGAACAAAAAAAATTTTATGAATTTTTATCTACAAAATAACTTGCAAATTATCGTGATTTTTACACATTTTATACAAATTTGAGCATTAAGGGCTTATAAAAAAAAATTTAGTTAACCGATCACCGATATTTTTTAGTTACGATAAGTTTAACTTATTATAAACCTAGTATAAAATTTTCAAGAGTTTTCGCTCAACCAATTAAATTTTATAGATGTTTAAAAACAAAAATTTAACAAAAATCGAAAATTTAAATTCTCTATAAATAAGTCAAAATATTTCAAAATACTTTGAAATCTTAACCATGTATAGAGAACGTCAATATAAAGATTTGGTGAAAATTTCAAGTATTTACATCGATTAGTTTTTGAGTTATAGCAAAATAAAAAATTTGATTATGTCGAAAACTGGTTTTGCGTAAAAACTCCCGTTTTTCCCAAATTTTTTTATGGTTTTTCCC
The DNA here is from genome assembly GCA_034509805.1 of Sipha maydis. Classification (NCBI taxonomy): domain Eukaryota; kingdom Metazoa; phylum Arthropoda; class Insecta; order Hemiptera; family Aphididae; genus Sipha; species Sipha maydis. The sequence goes on along the minus strand of JASXSY010003026.1, from coordinate 753 downwards.
GTCGCATTTAAAAAATATTGGAAATTTTTGACCCCCTAAAGTACCAAATAGATTCACTTTCCTTTCAGAAAAGTTGCTACATAAGGCAATCGAAGCATTTTTACTGCCCCAAATCGTGTCGACAGACACAAAAAAAAAAAAAAAAACAAAAAAAAAAAAAAAAAACACACATCATTGTAAAATCAATACATTCTTCACTCCGTTCAGAATCTAAAAGCTAAAGTTGGAAAATAATGTTTATCGTTTTTAATTTTTATTGCGAATGCATGTATAAAATTGAAATATTTTCATAACGATTTGTGACTGCGATATAATTTTCCTAATTATTGAGTTTGTTTTATTACGATCGGAGAAATTATCTACTTTCATTTATTGTATAACAAATATTAATTTATACAATCCATGCAATGTCAATACATCTAAGCAGATTCAGGATTTTTTTTTTTACCATTATTTAAAATATCGACACATTTATCTTGTCTACTATTATCCTACTTATACGATACAATATATTTAAAAAAATGTATTTCTCTTCACGATGTTTACTGTCTACTTTTGATCTTCTAACAATAACTTATAATCTTAATTTCACGAAAAATACATTATATATCGGAATAAGGGTTTCTAATTAATTATAAATAAATATCTGAAGTTGAGTATTTATCCTACATCGTTTCAGCCTACAGATTATGAATAATTGCAGGAAAGAGAAATATACACTAAATATTAATATTATACCACTAGTATAATTTA
>JASXSY010003025.1:0-25207 GCA_034509805.1 Sipha maydis | reverse complement strand
TCTGATTTATATTTTATGTATATACAGATAATTAAAAAATACACAAAATATTTCTTTACATGCGTGCAACGTACATCATTACACGCATACTTTTACATGGAAAATCTAAGATGTCAGAAAGTATTCAAATACAAATTATTAAGTTGAGCAGAAACCTGAGTAATAGCTAAATTGGAAGGCTCCACGAAACGAATTGATTCCAAATAAAATTATTGTAGACTATATCACAAAGATTTTGATTATTTGATTATTATATGATTTTATAATATTATTTATAGTAGAATTTATGTTTCTCTAAACGTATTTTTTTGATTTTATAGTCTTAATAATTCACAGATTATTTTTATCCACAGAATTTCAATAATATGTGAATATTCTATGTCAGTTTATTCCATAATAAAACGGTATAGATTTAGTGAACATAGACCTGTGTTCAAATTTAATAACCAAAGGAATATTATTTTTGTGAGCTTATACAATTTATTTAATAATTAGTTTTGGTGACTATATTGGTAAAAATCAATAATATAATTTATATTGATCGTAGAGAAAACTGTATAAATACTGTATGTATTTACATAATTTTGGTTTTTGTTGATTAGAGAATGAAAGTAGAATTTTAATTTTTTTTTTTTGTAATCTGTTAGTTATAATTTATAAAATAATTCAGTTTTATAGCGCACTTAAGATTTTTGTCAGAAGAGGGTTCTAGGCTATTCCACCCACGCATTTACTATAATTCTGATATATAACTGTATACAAAACATAATATATTTTTTTAGTATTTTGAAAAAACGAAATTTGGTATATAAGCATGAATAAATAATTTATATAATTAAATTAAAGGGACCTTAGCTTCAAAACCTCAGTGAAAGCCACTTGGTTACAACAAAATTATAATTAGTTCTAACTGTCGATGAATGGGGCAATTGAATAAAATCTGCAATTTTTGAGTAACAATTTTCAAATAAAAATTATCATGTTAGAACATATACTTTAAATTTGTTGAAGTCTGAAATAATTCGTATCATTTGAATCCTCAAATATCTAGTTTTAGCATATTCTTGGATAAACATATTTCAATAGTAAAAACGAAATAAATACATAAAATTAAAAAAAAAAACACAATATTAATTATAAGATTCTTAATTGATTTTTAAGGTCCAATTTTAGTTTTTAAATATGAGCCATATATAATATATACTATATAGTATCTCATTAAATGGAAAATAATACTCAATTAATTTTATGAGAAAAAAAAAATATAAAAGTATTACAAGAAAAAATTCAAACAGAAAATTGGAAATTTAAATTTATTAAGACAAATCTTTTAAATAAATACATTTTTACTTGAATACAAAAGAAGAAGGGTAATGTATATATATTTTCACCTATCATTTGAACTAATAGTCCGATTTTAATAAAACTAAAACTAAAGAAGTCCGAGAGATTAAAGAGAGTGTTAGAGTGTTAGATAGGTTTAATAGTTATGAAAAGTGGTATTTAATTATTGTACTACTGCTGTTTACCCACCTTGTTCAAGCCGTTCCCAAAAGATAATGTGATCGTCACCACCACTGGTCCTTTTATGTAGCGTTAAATAGATCAGTGACTACCGTTGTTATCGATCATATACTCGTATATTTTGTTAATAAATATATGTGTTGTATTTAAATACTATAAAATAAATTTGATGAATATAATATATAAATTAAATACATATAAAACAAATATAAAAACTGACTTAGTGCATAACGTAACCAAGTTAATATTTATATAAATATTATTCAATTGATTTATTTACGTCGAAAATTGCGAGAATGTACAACTTTATTATCACAGAATAACGACTCATGAAATCCATACGAGCAAAAACTGTGTGCCTGTGTCTTTATTATTTTGTCTCCAATTGTTTTCCACTTATCGATATTAAACTATTGCAAGTTTTTGTCAATTATTAATTAATTTGACTTATTTGAAATATTAGCATACTTACTGTACGTTAATGTACCTGAACAAATAAATATATATTGGATAATTTACGTGAAAATAAATCTTGACAATTAAGTGTTTGCTATAGGACAGGCTTACGTGGCGATAAGTCGAAAAAGATACTTAGAAGGTCTAGTAATAAGCAATTTAAACCTTAGTAAGTTCCATAAAATCGATACAATGAAAATTCATTAACACTTTCTCTGTCCAATGACCCACATGTGGTTCATGTTATTGGTTTTTAGTTAGTTACTAATATAATTTGTGTTGAATAAATCAATAGTCCATTTCAATTATTAAATAGAGAAAAATAAATTCATGATTATTAAGTATTATTACTATTATTAAATACAGTAGAATCCGCTTATTACGATGCCATATATAACGATATTCCGGATAAAACGATTCCTAGCTATGTGTTTGGTTGGTTTTATATCACACGTAAGTAATGTTTTTGTCATCCGGACACAACAAATTTTAGATATAACGATCTGATTCTTAAGGTCCCTTAAAAATTGTTATAAGCGGATTCTACTGTATTTATTAAATTAACATTAAAGTCCGTTGAAATCGGGTAACTTCTATAGTTCAACAATAATTATTATTATTATTATTAATCTAGGACTAACCCATATAAAATATTAAATAGACTAAGAATCGGTCATACAAAACTAAAACATGGATACATTAACACACGTACATTGTACTATCTCGTTCCGTTATCGCATCAGTGCACGCTTTGTTTATTTTAGTTTACACTATCGATTATTTCCAACTAAGAATGTCATTAAAAAATAAATCTCAGAATATTGGTACTGAATTGCCAAATACATGTAGCACCTTAAAACGTTATTTCTCAAATTCATATATATCACCTGGATGATAAAAAATCGAAATTTTTCGTTTCACCAAACAAGTTTACCGTTCTCGCCAATAATGATACATGTGAAAATTATATCCACTCCTTCAACCAGCTCTATAGACGATCTCACAAATTCACCTCACACCGTTCAGGATTTTGATCCTCAAGTTCCATCGTTTTACATAAAGAACATTGCAATTTGCTCCGCCTTCGACTCTATTTTGATAAATATTACCAGCCCAAACGGTTTTACTTGCAAGTCTTCTTCTTTTCATCTCATTGTTCAACCTTCAAGTCGTAATAACTTTAATGAAACTGATGTCCAGTTTCATACTTTTTTACCTCACATCGCTTTTATAGGGTGGCCATCAGAAATTTACACTCTTTTATCCTAAGTATCAAAATATTCACAGCTCTGGAGGAATCGGGCGCTCTTGTAAAACACGTTTACAACGCCAAAGATAAAAGAAAACGTCCCCTTCCACTATTTTTTGTGGGGATACATTCGAATGATAATAATAAGGATATTCGCAATATTAGGTCGTTGCTTAATATCAAAGTTGCTATTGAAAAACCTCACAGAAAAAGACTGAGCATTCAACAATGTTGTAAATGCCAATCTTTTGGCCACACGCAAAATGATTGCAACTACATCGCTCGCTGCGTTAAATGTGGTGCGGAACATCACAATAACAAATACACCAAGGACCGGAATATTCCAGCTAAATGTGCACTTTGCTCCGAGGATCACAACGCCAACTACAGGGATTTCACAGTTTTTAAGAGAACTCAAAATAAGCGATGTCCTTCAAAAGAACATCCAACCAAAGTTTCTGAGTCACACCCTTATTCCAGTGCAAAATCTTACGCGGAAGTTACTCGTGATCAGGATACTTCCACAGATCGTACTTCTTTTATATTATCGAATTTCGTTACTAATTTTAACACTTTAATTAGTCCACTAATTATACTCCTTTCTTCAGTTTTTAATGTTCCAATCACAAAGTTACTATATCTCCATAAATACTTCAGTACAATTTTTTCCTCATTAATTTTATAACTTTATCCAAGATTATAAGTAATACTCTCACTAATATTAAAAAAATACTTATATTTTTGTCTCTGTATCTGCCTAATTATATTTAGGTCTATTTAATTTTCCGTATTACTCTATCATTATTAGTATCTATTTATTTTATTATTCTATCATGTATTATTTTTACAATACGTATCATAATATTTTCTTGTTGCTAATATATATATATATATATATATATATATGTTTAATAGTTGTAAACTGAAAGCTAATAATAAAAAAATTTAAAAAAAAAACTACACGAAACTACATATTGTAATAACAATATTTTAAATCAATGTGTATGTACAAAATAAATAAGATACAACATAAGATAAGGTATTTCATAGTATGCCTTATCGTTGTAAAATTATTGGGGGTACCTAATTTCAACGGAAATTTAACGAATACTAATAATAATCATGAATTTATTTTTCTCTGTTTATGTGATCTATAACAGCACACAACACACATGACGTTAAATTGCCTCGTCTTACGCCGTTATATGAAATATTGATCTGATATCTAAATACAAGTAAATGTGAGATTTTATAAGCCTGTTATAGGATTATGTTTTGTCAAGCAATAATAATTTTTATATTTTCTAAATTTAAATGAAATGAAATAGGTCATCAATCATTTGGAAATTTGTTGATATTGTGAAAATTTATAAATTTAACCATAATTAAAAGATCATCGAATATCTACAATCAACAAATAGTAAGCCTTTTAAAATCACGTTATACATTACGAATATTACGAGTTTATATATATATAATTATAGCTATATATATATATATATATATATATATAAATGGAGCATAAAATGTATAACAATTAATCAATTGAGAACGGTTGAGCCGATTTGGCTAATTAAAATTTGGAAATTTTATTAATTTATTATTTATATTTTATTTATTTTAATAATTTATAGTTTACATTTTATTTATTTAAATAATAATAATAAATGTAAAATAAATTATTAACGAATTTAACACACAGTTTGAGACATATAAGAGGTAAGATTTTTAACGGGCTACAAAGTGCACGGATTCAGCTAGTATATATATATATATATATATATCGTACTGTCAGTACAAGAGGGCCGTATATCAAAATTTTTAAATTTTAATATTTTGGTATCTCTGAATTCGTATTTTTTTTCTTTATTTTTATAATTTTAATTTTAATTTATATTTTTAATAACGTGGTAAATATTATTGTATTATAATTATTATAATAATTCAAATATGTTTTTACAACATTTATACTCCTATTATAAATCAAAATATTTGGTAATTTGTTTTTCCTGAACAATTTCAAAAACTGTAGATACCTAATTCTTGCACTGGACCCAACAATTATACTAATGTTTTCTTTTAGGCAGTATCTGCAATCCATAAGGCTACGGCTACATTGGAAACTATGTTTCCAATCTGATCCGAATCGATTCAAGCAGACCAACATCCTATTCGTCCGATATTTGTGATATCATATCCAATTTTGTACCGATTAAAATCAAATATTAGGTCGTCATCAGGTCATCTGCTGCGTATAATATACTCGTAGTTAACACGTGTATTGGTGCTGTTTAATTTTGTAACTTGTATTTAATTTGTATTAAAATAGTCTTAGGTCTTTCTGGACACACGATTTATTGAAATATTTTAAAAAAGGAAAATATTTTCAAACATGTATTAAACTAAACTGTATTAAATTAATATAGTAATAATTATTACTATATTTATTTAATAAAGTTTAATTTAATTTCATACATGTTTGAAAATATTCTCCATTTTGATTACTGATTTAATTTAAAATGAATACATAAAAATAATCTTATTTCTTCCGATTCGTTGGATGAAAAACAAATAATTTTTTTCTTTAAACCTACGTATTCGACTAGTCGGTACGTCAGAAACGGTCGGAACGGATAGCCAAAATAACCGAAATTATACATAGTTAATTATAACTTTTTTTTTCCAACTAGTCGGATTATCAGATCGGATCGGAAACAAGTCCAATGTAGCTGAAGCTTAAGATGTATAATAAAATTGATACTGATTCCGGGTCTTAAAAAATTAAAATATTAACAGGAAAATAAGAGAGTAAAAAAAAAAAAAAACTAAAAATCAGTGTTTTTTCCGGCTTTTACACCAGTTGTTGTCAATATATTGTTAACTATTATTAATATGATTATTTTTGGAAACCATTGAACAATTGAACAATAAATGTGGAAACAAATAATATTTATCAGTTTTTATTGGTAAAAAGTGCACATTAAGGTGGTCCTATGCTTTCTCTTGAAATTTTTTTATTTACGCGTTTTTTTTTTTTTAGTATTCAGTTTACGGCAAACTCTCACCATTTTATGTTAATACCCAAAAAAGTATTTACTTTAAAATTTGAAATCAATCTTTCAGTTGTAAGCACCGTCTTTAAGCACTTAAAGTCGAGTATAGTTTTAAAATGTTTTACGAAAAGCTCTACAAACATTGTACATCCTGTAGACATATGTTTTACAGACGGCAAAAGAAAAACAATTCCTAGGACTCGGACGAAACTGAAGTGTAAATCCCGGGCTTAACGATTTAATTAAACATGGACCGTGGCGAACCATGTACGCGGAGTGTACGGATAATTCACCATAACTCGAACCCGAGTATTACGTTATCCGAGAGTTATAACGTATACGTCTAGAACGCATTATCGATCATACAGTCGTGTCCGGTCTTTGGATCCGGTCGAGGTCACCGCGACGACTCGACTCAACCTAACCGGAGGACGCAAATGCGAATAAAATAATGACATAAAATGGAAACCGGCACAAACCTCGAGTAGGAATCAATTTTAATTATTTTTTCCGTTCGTCAATTTACAGCGCTCGATTCGCACCGTATACAACAATGTTACGTACCCTATTTTGGACGGGTCGTCGCCACTGTGCCTTTTCGTGTGTATCATGCCGGCGGACGCTTGGGATGTGGTGTGTTCCGTCTCGTTTTCGTTGACGTTCGTAGGCAACATGTCCGCCGCGCCGCCTCCGCCGCCGCCGAACGTGGACGCACCGGTGCCCGTGCTGCCGTTGCCACTGGACGCCACGTTATTCGAGCACGCCGGTCCCATTGCCGAAGTCTTCCTCATGCTCGTCAACCGGTAGAACGGCGGTGTCTCCATCCGTTCGATGAGACAGTTGAGAGTTTCCACCGTCTGCAGTTCAGTCATCATCTCGTCCAGCAGCCTGTCCGGTCTGGACCGGGCCAGGTACAGAGTTACGCGTTTAGCCTTCGAATGAGAGAGAGAGAGAGAGAGAAAAAAAAAAAAAAACAAGTTACAGCGCGCACGAAGTCGTAATGGTACACAATACAAATTGTTAATGAACGTGATGTTATACACCAGCCCGCAGTGGCGTGGTGACGAAACGATTCGGGAATTGCAGTGGAGAAATCGTATGCCGTTTATTAGAACGTCAACTAGAAACCTAGCATACGCGGTACACAACGCTTTAGATGACATCCGTTACAGCAAATATCGTTGATAACGATTAATCGTTATAAGGTCTCCCAAAGGGATGTTTTGGGGACTAGGGAAAACGAAATATCGGTTTTTACAACAGAAAATTCTAGTCCCTTGAATTTCGTTAGAACCAATATTCACACTGTGCACAATAAATCATTAGCGCACGCACGCGTCTCGAGTAATAAGAAGAGTTGTGCACGAGGAACGGTCAAGAGGGAGCGCTACTACTTCGTTCAGTTCGTCAATTTAGAATTCCCGTGTAAGATTGATGCCCAAGACGTAAAGATGATTACTACACGCTATATTATAGTGCAAATATAACCAATCAGTTGATCAAGTGACTCAAATACATCAAGATCGATCCTGTTCAATTTGTTTCAATTCGTTTTTCATAAAAGTACCGTAAAGAAAAAACCGGATTTGTTGAATAATGAACATGATTTGAAGTGTTATAAACGTACAACAAATACAATAAAAAAAAATATATACATTTATGGATTATCTACAAGATTATTAATTGTTAATAACGTGATTACAACTTTTTAATTTCCACGATACGTTATTAAATTAAAAAAGGTTGCTTATAAATGGCTACTTATAGTTATACAATTTTTTTTTTTAATTAACTCAATAAAAATGTGCCTAGACCAAGCTAGCGGGTATAAATATATGTTTTAAAGATAAAAGGGATAAGCCTTTTGACGCAAATAAACTTCTGAATAAGATATACGTAAAGTAAACTTAAATGGAAACAAAATAATGTTGAATACGAATTTCATTAATTTCAAGGGATAACAACTATTCAATACATGCTTAATTATGACAGTCAATAGCTTGAAAATTGTATTAATACTTTTCTCTCCGAGCATTGATATTTTATAAGCTTTTGTACTCACATATGGTAAAAGTTCATGCGGAGCCATACCGCTCATAATGACCAAATATCGAATTATAACTTTCAAATTATTCGGCCAACATAAGCAAAGTGTCGACCATACGTCTTCAATATCTTTTGGGTGTTCATCAGCGAACTAAAAATTGTAAATTATTTATTATTCCTATGATATAAAAAATAATTATTGAATAAAAACCAAGTCTCATTCAATTTGGCGTATATAAATATATAATTTTAATCTTTAAATTCAATAATATGTAAAAAGTAAATGGTAGTCTGTTGCAAAGTATTGCAATCTTATAATTGGATAACAATCAAAATAAATTTTAAATGAGAAAAATATTAAAAATAATAGATAAAATCAATAAGTTTAAGATTCAATAAGAAATGTTAGAAATAAAACAGCATTTACATGCCAAAATTGTACCATAAAAAATTTGAGTCGTGTTTTTATTACATGCTATTTCGATATTCTATTTTTTGAACCTATATTTACATATTTCCAATTTTCTAATTTTAAGGAAAAACATTTTAGTGTTCAAGTAAATTAAATTTCAAAAATGTTGAATTACTATTTATCCTAAATATATGTTACACATGACTATTATATACAGTAAATCAATTTGGTTAGTTATTTAGATACCAAGAAAAGGAAAGAATATATTGATTTTACAAAGATGTTTTTTTTCATTTTAAAATTTCATGTTAAAAAAAAGCTACCTGCTTATCATTGCAATTATTGGATATCTATCATTTCTTTTTACTAATAATGTTATTTGCTAGTTATTATTATTATTATATCTTATTATAAATCATAATAATATTAAACTATTACGAAAATAGTTCAATGTATGAACATTTTAAATTCGTTTCTGATATGATAGTATAATTCAAATGTATTATGTTAAATGTAAACAACACAAAAAATCGTACACACTTGTATAAATATCATTACTTATTTACCCAAAATGAAGTACTTACGAATTTTATGTAAAAAAAAAAATCTAAAATTAACAATGTCATGCTGTGAATAAAAAATTTCTTATTATTCAAATTAAAAGTAAACAGATGCAGGAAGTAGGTAACTAAATATTTCTTTCAAGTTTTATTTCAGTTTTCAAAAAAAAACTAAATTTAGAATATTTTAAATTCATCGTTTAAACTTATAAAGTACCATTTATGTTCAAATCCAGGATTAAAAATCCGAATGAAACTTCTTATACATATTTACTTTATTCAAAAACTAAAAATACGATTAAGCTTTGAAAAATAATGATAAGTAAGTAAATACGCTAACCAAAATCTCTTATTCAAAAATAAACAAATGGAAAAGCTTTGGTAAAACAAAGAATTACTAACATAATTATTCTAATACAAATATTACAATTTTTATCATGTTTCCCAAGTTTTTATCTCATAAATGATTTATCAATAATTTAATTGATGACATATAGGTACAAACAAAGCTTTTACTATTTAAAACTATTATCAGTTATATATAACAATAAAACCTATGCATAATTAATTTACGTCAATAAATATAAATAATTTTACATTGAAATAATGGGTTTTTTTTAATTAAAATTTAGCAATATGAGATAAAATAAAACGAAAATTTAAATTTTAAATTAATAATGATAAGTTTTTTTATCCCACTCCACTTAAATTTACGTAATCACTTACTTTAATACTATTAAATACATTTTAGCTTTAACATTTTAATCGTAATATAAATTATTTCAAAATTACAGATTTTAATAGTGCAATCATACAATATTATAAGTCATATCAATGATTATGGACAAGACATATAATTATTTGGCGACTACTTCAAAACTAGTACTACGGAGCTCTAGCGTTGAGTGCTTATGAAGACAGAACAACAACCCCACTATTATATTCATCTATTATAGATGAAGGATGTTAAGACAGATCATGCATGCCGTGATTAAGACCTATTTTGTTATTAATTATTATTTGTGTTATAATAAAGAAGTTTGGCGCATATTTGTAAAGCGGTTTTGGTTCTAGTCATGGTTTTAGAAAAGTATAAACTGAGAACTAAGGTTATGAAATATTTCAATCGGTCGATTCGTTTTTATATTTACACTACTTTTTTTTCTTCAAAATGTGCTAGTTACATTAGCGGCTCAAATATTAAAGTTAATCGATGGCAATAATAATTTGAACTTGCAAAGAAACTGGACAAAATCGGAGAGTTAAAATTAATTATCACATATATTAAACTGTATTAAAAAACTAATTGCTTAATAGAAAATATATATATACTTTGACCCGTGATCAAAAAGTAATTAAAGCATCATCAATCAGTTTTCACATTATTATACATTTAATATTGAATATTTTTGAAAAGCTTTTACATCAAAACTAAATAAAATGTAAAAAATTAAAGGCTTAAAAAAAACAAACAATATAATTTTAATAGATAAACGAATCAACAAAAAATTGTAAACATCATTAAATGTATATAACTGAATGATTTTTAATATTTAAAATATTTAATAAAATAAAAATATTTTCTACAACTACAAAATTATCGAAGTCTGCGAAATCAAAAATATTTCATCATATTTTAAATTAAAAATTATTTTTAAAGTTGTTATTCTTTTGTAGCCATTCTTGTTTTTAGATTTTCTTAAATATTTATTACATTTTTTCTATAATAAAAACTATTATAGTCATAAATTTTATCTTAGTCAATATTATATTCAGTTTGATACATAACATATTAATTCATATAAAAACGAGATGGGATATGTTAAAGACATTATTCATCAATTGTTACCTTAGCTGTAATGTAGAATAAATTATTTAACACCATTTCCGTTGCTTCGACGGACCCCCAACCTTCTCGGCGACAAGAACTAGACTGGCCTTCTTCTGCAGGATAGTACTAAAAACAAAAATAAAAAACCAATGTCACTCTATTGAAAATACTTATTTTATTTCATTAAGGAGTTTGCTATACATTAAACCAAACATGATAAACACGCAGCCCGCGGGCCGAATTCAGCCTATGGCTATTTTTTTTTTGTGACCCGCAGCTACTGATATTAATGGACAAAATAAAAACTGAATAGTAAAAAAAATAATAAAATATTAATGTCGTGTCACAACTACATTAGATTCTGAGAGAATGTTATATTTGGTATACATTATTATGTTTTATATTCTGATTAATTGTAATCAAGTAAAATTGATTGACGGTTTTGCATGTATATGCACAATAATAAATATTTTATTATTTTATTATTTAATTGTATAACAATATATTTTTTTTCCTAGTTAAATTTTTATGTGCGATCCATGTAGTAACTGTTCAATTTATTTGGCCCACTTGATACTTTGAGTTAGACATGCCTGCACTAAACTAACGTTATCTTTTTTCATTATTAATTTTAAAATAAATTATTAAAATTACTAGATATATGAAATAAGAAGTAATAAAATTAATATGTTGTCTTAATTACACATGGACACACATGAATAGTTAATTAATTATTTTCAAAGTATTTTATCCAATGAACTGATATAGTTTAAAATTAATTAAAAAATAATTGTTAAGGTGCAAACTTTAGAATGTACACATGACTGTACATGTTATAAAGTTTTAACAATTGCCTCGTATCAATCAAACATAGTAAGCAAGTATAATGTAACAAATTTATGAACTTCGAGATGCATTTTATAGAGTTAATATGAAATAAATAATCTACAAACAATCAAGAATCTAAAATAAAAACATAGTTTGTAAAGTGTTTTATGGGTTTTTTCAATAATTTAATTTTAAAGCTAAAACTTAAAGTTAATTATAAATACAATGTTTAGTGTTCATAATAAGCCGATTTGTCCGTATATTAATAAAAAATATAAAGATTTTTTCGAATATAAATTTACAATTTTTGTATAGTATATAGTTATGTACTTAGGCAACAACAGTATATGTAGTGAGCATGTGTAGTTCGACACAAAATGTATGAAATATATCTTTGAATAAAAACAGTCGGTAATACAATATATACATTACTCATTATGAGTTAAATAATCAGTTATTTAAAAATAAAATATTGACTACCTGGAAATACGATAATGGATTTGGAGGAGGTACATTCGGATCCACTAATTCCATATTGTGTAACCAAGGAACTAAATAATGTAATAACAACTGTCGCACTTCAGGTCTTGCTGTTTGAAATCTGCACGTTATTTCTAAAAGAAAAAGCAATGGATAAACTGTCAAAAATATGATAATAAATGACGTAAAATATTTATAACATTTCATATGGAACAACTTATATTTATTTTATTTACAAAACATTATACTAGAATAATATTTATCATTATGGGAAACATTTTTCTTATCTGTTAACAACTATATTATATACCAAAAACTGTATATTAAAGAAGCTATTACCATAAATCGGTAATTTATATAATGTGTCATTTTACGTTAAAATATAAAATCCTATAATAGGTTTGTATTGAAAATGAAATGAGTATCCTAATATTTAAAGATTAATTGTATTAAAATAATTTCAACAGTCCAAATAAAATGAATGAATTTATATTCTTTAATTTTCATGATAAAACAATTTTATCTTATAACTATTACCCGCTTCAATTATTATTGTTGCTGTAATGTTATAAACAAAGGTAAAATAAAAAAATAAAAAAATAATTATTTAATTTCTGTAAAATACCTAACACTATATAGGTATATTAGTAAAAAGCATTATGTAATCATGTCTATTGTTAATATCTTCAGGTCATATTGTTTCAAATCATTATTATTTTTGCCACAATGTATAATTATTAGTATATTGTATGTAATATTATATCTATCTATTGTAAATGTTAGATATAACATTATATATATCTATTAATATTATATTTTATATTATATATTATATATTATATATTATATATTTTATTATATTATATTATATTTTTTAATATTATATCTATCTATTGTAAATGTTGAGCTATAATAGTCTATGACTGATGGCTTTAAAAAAAAAAAAATATATTACCCGATTTAATAAATCTTTAAAGAACCTATGCAAATTATTCAACAACTTTATATATAAAATTATAAAAAATAAAGACAAAATACTCAAACACAAAAAAGGTTTTGTCGAATTGAATACTTAATTACTTTAATCGTTACTCAAACTTATTAATTTGAAATTAAAAAAATAAATGTATATAATGCCTTTGGATAAATTGTTAGCGTATTTTAATTTATTAAAATGCATAAAGCAGTTACCTATCTAAAATGCCGAATCTTATTTTTTAGCGTCAATTTTACTCTTACAATTACCGGAGCATGCTTATCATTTTGCAAAATAAAATACCATACACTATAAAATAGAATACATATATTGATGTAGGGAAATGGTGATGTGTCTTCATAACTCAATAAATAATATTAGATAAACAATAAACCACGTATAATAATTTAAAACTTAAGATGAAAAGGTAATGTAGATGATAGATTATTTTATACTCTCACATTTTTTATCTTACTAACCCTGGTTGTTAAATTGGGTAAAATTAATGACATGACTTGCGGTATTCGGCTTATAATTTGTTTTATTTTAAAGTTTCAGCCGTAATGATTCAACGGCCATCATTAAAATTCATTACTCCACAATATGTACTGCCTACTTCACTCTTCACTTTAACTATAGTTTACGTTTGATATTTATACAATAACTAGGAACTAGTTACCTCATATAACCTATACAACCGTATGTGATCCGTCGCAATAATATAGTGGCGATATTCCCCCTGTATGATTTTAAACATCATAATAATAATAATGAAAATGGTTGAAACCTTTAAATGCTTTTCAAAAATCGTTAATATAACATTTCTTTGCACACCATTAACGTTTCATTTAGCGTTAAGATTACAATTTTCACAAATTACAACGAAATGTTTTTGGACATGTATCATAATATGATGCATATGTATGTATATATATATCTTTATATTATAAACTATACTATTTAATGTACTAGAATAACGATGATAATTAATTTTTGTAAAATGTGTAATATTTCATATTTGATTAGTCATTTCAAATTTATATAAGATCGAGTTATAATCAGTGATCACATAAAATGTATAAACAATGTCTTATCAGTAACAAAACATATAACTCTACTAAAAATCATTATTTAAATATAATTATTCACGATACATTTCAACATTTAAAATTATAAAACGACATTGGTTTGTCCAGAAATAAATATATCAAATTAATTTAGCTTATAAATTCCGTCGGTATTACTGATTTATATTATGACAATAGCATATTTTTTATAATCTTTCTTGTCTCAATTCAACCATGTCATAATCTAGCAAAATTGCTTATTTTCCAACCATAAAGCAGCTATTTGGTTGTTATCTTACTCCACTTCCAAACCTCTTAAATAATTTTGTAAATATATATATATATATATATATATATATATATATATATATATATATATATATATATATATATATATATATATATATATATATATATTACTTGTGAGAGAGTAAAAATAAATATAAACTGCTACTTAGTAAAAAGATTTAAAAAAATATGTGGAACTAGTGACGATTTATTGAAAAAATGTTTAATGAGATATTAGTGGAAATTATAAAATAAAATAAAAGAATTCGACATTTTTATGTGGGTTATGATAAAATGTGTCTTGTTGAAGATAATTTATTTTATGCATAACCTAGAATATAAATCATAATATATGAGTATGGTGTGATTTGTGAATTAGCAGTATACTGCAATTATAAAACCGTTCGATTTTGCCAACTCCCGTATAGATGATTAACCAGATTTTTAGCGATGAAACCCTTAAAATATTTCAAAATCTAATATTAGTAAAAAATAATCGTTATAGTTATCAGCCAAGAACCATAATCGTCGATCTATGGTTATTTATTAAATAAAATATATTATAATATATATATACAGTTTTACAAATTTTATAATTTAATTAAAAAAAATATATATTGATTTTACATACAATTTTATTTTTATTTTTTTGTACAAATAAATATAAATATATATTTAAGCTATTCAACATGTAAATAATTAATACGAATATAAATTTCAATATAACTAATTTTGATTGTTTTACTATTTACCGTTTATAATAGTCTTATAGTAATTTATTATCGTCCATCAAAGTATATAAAACTTGTACGTTTATTGTTTGATATATAATTTAAAACTTAAATTCAACGTTATTTTACAATTATATATTTTTCATGCAATTAATTTTATTGAGGCTTATATGTATACCATAATTTATTATGGTACACGTCGTAACACAATAATTAGATATCATGGGGCTATTTCAGTTTATTTAAATTATTTAAAATCATTGAAAATTTTAAACAATATTTTTTAAAAAAGAAACCATAATATCCAGTATAAAGTGTTAACCGTGACCTCATAAAAAATAACTGATTGAATTTTTAAAAATGTTAAAGACACTTGGATTTAATAAAGTAAACACTTTGTTCGGGGAGTTTTTTTTTGTCATCAAACTCAATACTATTTGTAATGTAATTTTAATAACTGTTATTTGAAATAATAAATTATGTACTACGATAGCCTATTTATGGGTAAAGTAGCATAGAGATAAAATCAAAATTAAGTACATTGTACTCAAGTACTAGGTACCAGTAATTCATAATTTAATCATATGTATAGAAGGGACAGGAACTGAACCAAAAAAAAACTGATTCTGGAATCTTTTAAATTGTTGGAACCGAAAACTTTGTACTAATAAGTTAAGTACCAGAACCAAACCGGAGTTTTTAAAATATAAAGGTTTTTTTAAATTTTAAAATAAAATGGTCATATTTAACATAATTTATTAGTTATTACTACTTTGTTAACAAATAATCAGGAATCTATTCTCATAATATTTGTACCAAGAATTATACAAAATTAGCATTTTGATTAGGTATATATTAAAAGTTATGATACTTTTTAAGTATTTATTACATTTATATTTATAACAAAATAATAATATTTATGATATGTCTTTCCCAGTATACATCATTATTAGAATCAATATTATATTATCTTCAAAATAAAACGATGATAATAAAATACATACTACTCGCTAATGTATTATTGTGGTAAACGATGCGTAATCGAATCGTTCTATCAAACCAAAATAATATCTTGATGACTAATTTTTGATTTTATATTAGTACCTCTGTGTTAAGTGTACTTCATAATGGGTTACGTTGGTTAGATGTAATAAATTGTAAAATAATTTTTCATTTACTACTATAATATTATTATTATAATGTACTTCAACGGGTGGACAATGGTAAATTATAATATATTCACTATCTATATAAGAAATAATATTTTAATAGGAACCAAAATTATCTATAACTGGTACCTTTATTTATTTTTTAACAAAGAACCGGAACCGAACCGAAATAGTTATTTTATTTTTCTGATAACCAGTGTCGGAACGCTAAATTCTAGTATATGGTGTAAATTTAAAAATTACCAAGTTAAAAAGAGTTATACACTTATCGAGAGGTAAAAGATTAATGACTTTATAATAGCACAATCGATTTCAAAATAAATGAATACCGCAAAAATGATGGTCATTATTGATGACAGGTCGATCTGAAGATTTTAGAAATTTTTTATTTTTTTAGTAAAGCATTTTTTGATGTGTCTTAAATTTTTAATGAGAATTGTTTAATAATCACTATCCAACACATGCGTACAAATTTACTTCTAGAAAATATTTTTATGATAGTTTATTATTGCACGACATTTTGTTTGCTGTTATATAGTTTATATTTTAATAAATAACATGTTACAGAATATAAAAGTCAGTATAGTTTTATTTTTATTTTTGTGTTTTAAATGTATACATTATTTATTTATTATTATCAATGATTTTTATCTTTTTCGATATCAGAACGAATAATAAAATAGTTTTAATACAAAGTATCATATAACATAAATTCTCATTTCCAAACTATAAAATGAATAATAATCAATCTTAAATTAGAGTTTGATGAGTAAAGTAAGGTCTCTATTTCTTATTGGTATTTCATACATTGATCTTATACTAATATACATGACGATATATTGTGTGAACTTTAATGAAGTTTGAAACCATGTGATTAGGTCACCATGCACAAGCCACAAAGCTTTATGTTCAGAAATTTCATATTATACATAAAATATAGGTGTAGGTGAGTAAGAATTTTATTATTTTCAAGCCTTTATGATTCGATAAAACTAAATTCCATACTAGAGAAACTATTTTATTATTACTGTCAAAATGTATTTGTATTTTTTGTATTTATACATTTAATAAATTTAAATATTGAATAATTGATAACTAAGGGACAAAGCTCTTATATAATTAATATATCTTTTAAATAAAATATTTGAAAAATTAAGTGTAAAAATATCTTATAAAAAACAATAAAAAATAAATAAATATTAACTAATTAAATAATTAACTAAATTAAATTTAGTAAAATTAAAATTATGGTGTAAAATAGAGCTATAACAAAATAGATTTTATTAATAAAAAGTATAATTTTTATGAACTGTTAGTGAATTAACATGTACATCGTTAGTTGTGTAGTGTCTAAATAAAAAAAAAAAAACATTTTGAGGTTTTAAACTGTAACAAAATATTATAGTTTAATCTATTTAAAAAAATTTGTTTACTAAAACAATTGCACTCAGAATTGTTTTTAAAATTTAAATATGGTTGCTTTTTATCTAACCATATCTGATATCCCTCAATAACCTCATACACTATCAGAAATAAACATGCGAGTAGATACTGACTTATAATACTGAACAGAGCTGTTAAGGATTTTTAGGGTCTGAGGAATATTAATTCGGATTTATATTTATATTTATTTTATTTATTAATAACATTTTACCTATTTAATTACTAAATTTAATAATATTTCATAAAGAAAAATATTTTAGAAATAATATATAAAGATCAGTATTTATCATCAATCTGGACTTTAAGGGCCTTTTAATTTTAATAAACTGGAGTCTGGGAAGAAATAATCGTGTTGTTCCTTCTCCCTGGCAAAGTTTCTCGTGCTAAATAAGAAATCACCCATAACCATTAATTTATGTCATATTACTCTCATTAAACAAGTAAATCCATTTTAACATAGTTTAATGCGTTTATAGTTTTTTAAATAGAGCCTTAAAATAATAATAATAATAATAATAAATAACCAAAAATAGGTAGAACTAAATTCAATTTTATTAAAATCTACTAAAAGCCGCATAAATTATAGATTCAACAAAAGTTATTTAACAATACCAACAATTAATTAATTTCACTTAATTATATGTAATAGGTACATATTATGATTAAAATTGATAAAATAAAAATCATAGGAGTTAGACTATTTCTTATTTTAAACCATAGTTAATACACTAAATAATACTACATAAATGTTTAAAAAATCAATTGTATATGTTCGCTTCATAACATTTTTTTTTTTTTAATATTTTTCTAATTTACTACTCACTCGTTAAGCATTAATATGTATATTATTTCATCATTACTTACTTACAGTCATGATTATATATTATGTTGTGAAATGGTTCACAGAACAATGTTCCAGCTCACACTTTATTTTTTTTTATTTATCAACAATATACCCACTATCTAGAAATGCCGTTTTCAGACAACACCTATAAAATTAGACTTTTAAAATAATGACAAATGCGAAGTTATTTAATGTATTTAATTGTATTCATTTTTTTATACGAACTGAACCCTATGAAACATATTAATATATTATAAACAATTGTAAATAATACACAAATATATAGTAAGTTTAAAAATATACTAATAATTCAATTCATTAATTTCGAAGTATTAAAGGCAAAACACTAATTGAAATTCGACATTAAACGTTTTGAAGGCTGATTAGACCAAAGTAAGTTGTGGCATATAAATAATAAAAGGAAGCAGAAATATGAGCAGGAGTTGGAATTTTGAAATCAAGTAGATATGAGTATTAGTGAATATATTTTATTGTTTAACACTCAAGCAAGTTTATAAAAGTTTCTTGGTTTATTTAGGACTTTTTCTTGGAAAAATACGAAATTCCTACTACAACAAGTAAAACGTCTTTTTTTAATTTTAAAAAATTATCCTTATGCACAGTGGTCCAGAAATTTAAAAAACGGGTAAAAAAAAAATATATACATCCTAAATCTTATTTTGGAATTTGATAGTACACATGTTTATTTATTAATTATTACTATCTAACATGTATTAACATTAATATTGTACGAATAACAATTGTTTTAGTGCGTGCTTAATTGAATGCGATAGTTTTAAAGTTTTCGTACACTTGTATTAATTTATTGATCATTGTGGTCATTTCGTGTTCTGAGTGTACGTTCCAATATTTTATAAATTTGGAAAGCCTATCAGGTAAGCTTTAATAATATATAATTATTATTAAAAATTTAAATTGATTTTATATTTATTAAATTTATTCATGTAGCTGGGTCCAAGATTATTTTTTTTTTATATGCTTATATTATTTAAATTAAAAATCAAATATTTGTAATGTAAAATGAATTAAAAAAAAAGAAAAAAGTAGCACATGTGATTTAACACAACTAAATCTATTAATGGCTATGGTAAAATAAGTTATTAATCTTACTTTATAATTTCTAGCGATAACTATTTGCAACTTTTTTTTTTGAAAATAAAATTTTCTTTTATACCAATGGTAAAATCTATAATAGTTTTTCTGTATTTTTAGTATTTATTCAATATCTTTTTTTTTTTTTTTGGCCATTAAAATGGACGTATACATAATATCTTATAAATATTTATATGCTCAAATTGTATAACTAAAATCTAAGAACAATTATGATATTAACAATACTCATGAATTTGTTAAAAATAAACTTAAATACCTCAAATATGTATCTAAAAAAAAATAAATAGAAATTAACAAAGCAATACAAGTTTTTCAAAAGAAATATGAAAAAGGTTGGCAAAAATGTGTTCGTATTAAAAACGCTTTGAAAATGTATATAGTACTTAGTTGGATCAGAACTTTGAAGTTTCTGTTTACGACGTTAATAATATGTGTTCGAACGTTGGACGTCCTAAAACTAATTTTCTGAAGCAAGCACTAAAACTAAACTAAGAAAAACAAATATTTTAAGTGAATCTGTAGGTGTAGATGAACTTACTTTTACTACAAAAATTAGTTTAATGAAATCTGATCAAATTGAAGTATCTAAATTGCTAAAAAAAATAGTACTACAGACTATACCTTTTTGATCTAAAAAAAATCAGTACTTCTCTGGTTGAAATGCGCTCAGAAGAAGTTTTGGCCTTAATAACTGACCTGAGACTTACTAAATCGCAATACAAGTTAATGAGAATAAATTCTAAACATAAGAATGCTTATCCTCCATACAATAAAATTAGTGAAGGTAAGGCTCAAATTGATTTCGAAAATAAAAGAATAATAATTATCAAAAAAAGAACTGAAGGTAAACTTCAAAATAAAAAAGAACCGGATGGGCCTCGCTCTGCTGTACAGTTAGGGGTGGAGGGCACCTCGCTTATAGGATAGGTCATTATTATAATGGATTTGTTAAATTTGAATGCAATGATAGATATCATTGTATACGAATAACGATTCTGAACGGAGTTCATATGTTAGTCTAGAATATAATACAATGTTATTTATAAATATTATATAAGTATATTTTATTTTTAAACGAAAAATTTAGAAAAACCGAAAATTTAAATTGTCTATAAATAAGTCAAAATATGTCAAAATACTTTGAAATTTTAACCATGTATAGAAAACGTCAATATAAAGATTTAATGATAATTTCAAGTTGTTGCGGTTTTTCGTTTTTGAGTTAGGGCATTTTAAAAAAACCGATATCATTTGTCAGTCTAGAACATTCTACATTATATTATATTTTACATGTGATTTTATGTCAATATTCGATGTTCAAACGCTTATAAAAAAAAATTGTGCCTATGGATTTTAATAATTTTTGAATGACATTAAGAACTACTTCTGTGGAATCTTCGATTAAATTTTCAAGTATTTTGTAGAAGCCAAATTTTTTTTATCACCGATTATAAAAATAAAATGTAAAAAAATCGAATATTTTAAATGACTATAAGTGGCTTAAAAATCAATATAATATTTTGAAAAAAATATTGCATAAAAGAAATACCAATTTAACAGCTGGTAGAAATTTCAAAAATCTGCGACTTATACTTTTTGAATTATAACAAATATTTAAAATCGTCTGAGAATAAATCGCTATTTTATGCAATTTCGTAAATATTTAAATTTCAAATAGTCATAAAATTTTTTCCTCTAATTCCGGTAGAAATTTTTTTAAAGATTTTTGAAGAGTAGCTCATAGATAACCTAGTGTTAAAATTTTGAACCTTAAGTATGAACAGAAAAAATTTTATGAATTTTTATCTACAAAATAACTTGCAAATTATCATGATTTTTACACATTTTATACAAATTTGAGCATTAAGGGCTTATAAAAAAAAATTGAGTTAACCGATCACCGATAATTTTTAGTTACGATAAGTTTAACTTATTATAAACCTAGTATAAAATTTTCAAGAGTTTTCGCTCAATCAATTAAATTTTATAGATGTTTAAAAACAAAAATTTAACAAAAATCGAAAATATAAATTGTCTATAAATAAGTCAAAATATGTCAAAATACTTTGAAATCTTAACCATGTATAGAGAACGTCAATATAAAGATTTAATGATAATTTCAAGTTGTTGCGGTTTTTCGTTTTTGAGTTAGGGCATTTTAAAAAAAACCGATATCATTTGTCAGTCTAGAACATTCTACATTATATTATATTTTACATGTGATTTTATGTCAATATTCGCTGTTCAAACGCTTATAAAAAAAAATTGTGCCTATGGATTTTAATAATTTTTGAATGACTTTAAGAACTAATTCTGTGGAATCTTCTATTAAATTTTCAAGTATTTTGTACGAGCCAATTTTTTTTATCAGCGATTATAAAAAAAAAATGTAAAAAAATCGAATATTTTAAATGCCTATAAGTGGCTTAAAAATCAATATAATATTTTGAAAAAAATATAACATAAAGGAAATACCAATCTTAACAGCTGGTAGAAATTTCAAAAATCTACGACTTATACTTTTTGAATTATAAAAAATATTTAAAATCGTTTGAGAATAAATCGCTATTTTATGCAATTTCGTAAATATTTAAATTTCAAACAGTCGTACAATTTTTTCCTCTTAGTCTGGTAGAAATTTTTTTAAAGATTTTTGAAGAGTAGCTCATAGATAACCTAGTGTTAAAATTTTGAACCTTAAGTATGAACAAAAAAAATTTTATGAATTTTTATCTTTAAAATAACATGCAAATTATCGTGATTTTTACACATTTTATACAAATTTGAGAATTAAGGGCTTATAAAAAAAAATTGAGTTAACCGATCACCGATATTTTTTAGTTACGATAAGTTTAACTTATTATAAACCTAGTATAAAATTTTCAAGAGTTTTCGCTCAATCAATTAAATTTTATAGATGTTTAAAAACAAAAATTTAACAAAAATCGAAAATATAAATTGTCTATAAATAAGTCAAAATATGTCAAAATACTTTGAAATCTTAACCATGTATAGAGAACGTCAATATAAAGATTTAATGATAATTTCAAGTTGTTGCGGTTTTACGTTTTTGAGTTAGGGCATTTTAAAAAAACCGATATCATTTGTCAGTCTAGAACATTCTACATTATATTATATTTTACATGTGATTTTATGTCAATATTCGCTGTTCAAACGCTTATAAAAAAAAATTGTGCCTATGGATTTTAATAATTTTTGAATGACTTTAAGAACTAATTCTGTGGAATCTTCTATTAAATTTTCAAGTATTTTGTACGAGCCAAATTTTTTTTATCACCGATTATAAAAAAAAAATGTAAAAAAATCGAATATTTTAAATGCCTATAAGTGGCTTAAAAATCAATATAATATTTTGAAAAAAATATGACATAAAGGAAATACCAATCTTAACAGCTGGTAGAAATTTCAAAAATCTACGACTTATACTTTTTGAATTATAAAAAATATTTAAAATCGTTTGAGAATAAATCGCTATTTTATGCAATTTCGTAAATATTTAAATTTCAAACAGTCATAAAATTTTTACCTCTAATTCCGGTAGAAATTTTTTTAAAGATTTTTGAAGAGTAGCTTATACATAACCTCGTGTTAAAATTTTGAACCTTAAGTATGAACAGAAAAAATTTTTTGAATTTTTAACTACAAAAAAACTTGCAAATTATCGTGATTTTTACATATTTCGTATAAATTGTAACTTTGAGCACTTATAAAAAAAAATTGTGACTTACGATTTTCGATTTTTTTTTATCAGTTAAGGAACAACTTATAAGAAACTTTGTATTAAATTTTCAAGATTTTCTAGGCAGCCAAAAAATTTTTATCGTTATTTAAAAAAAAAATACTTAAAAATATTGAAAATTTCAACTGTCTATAAATAGCTTAATAAAAGTCAAAATACTTTGAAAATTTAATGGTGTATAGAGAACGCTTATCTAAACATTTGGTGAAAATTTCAAGTATTTACATCGATTAGTTTTTGAGTTATAGCAAAATAAAAAATTTGATTATGTCAAAAACTGGTTTTGCGTAAAAACTCCCGTTTTTCCCAAATTTTTTTATGGTTTTTCCCGTCGCATTTAAAAAATATTGGAAATTTTTAACTTTTGACCCCCCAAAGTACCAAATAGATTCACTTTCCTTTCAGAAAAGTTGCTACATAAGGCAATCGAAGCATTTTTACTGCCCCAAAACGTGTCGACAGACACAAAAAAAAAAAAAAAAAAAAAAAAAAACACACATCATTGTAAAATCAATACATTCTTCACTCCGTTCAGAATCTAAAAATAAGGATATTAAACGCTTAATAGAACACGACATTTGAATGATCTCTAGAATACATACAATAAATTATCTTTTTAGAAATTTACTATTATCTTACGATTAATTTATATAAATCTTAATGAAACAAAATGAAAATAAATTATGTGCTTTATGTGACGAAGATAGATTATTAGTTGTAGAGAATGATGATGGAAATATAAATAGTGAAAAAGACGAAGAAGAAGAAGAAATAGAAGAACATACGGTTGATGATCATGATGACGATAAAGGAGTTGCTGTAAAAGTGGATGTAGATTAATAATAAATAATATGTTAAATTAAATAAATAACAAATATTGACATTTTACAAAATTTTAATTATTTGTTAAAATAATAACTTAAACTTTTAAAATTATATTTAATAAATAACTATGCATTATTTTACATTTTTACAATTTTATCTCGCTTTCAACATTTCTGAACCACTGTGTACTGTTATATTTGTTTCGTGAAAATTCTAAAATATAATGGTCTTCACTAATAAATATTAAATATTTTTAATTTTGATTTAGTATAAGAAAAATTATATTATAAAAGAACATAATGTTTTAGATTCTGAACGGAGTGAAGAATGTATTGATTTTACAATGATGTGTGTTTTTTTTTTTTTTTTTTTTTTTTTTTTTGTGTCTGTCGACACGTTTTGGGGCAGTAAAAATGCTTCAATTGCCTTATGTAGCAACTTTTCTGAAAGGAAAGAGAATCTATTTGGTACTTTGGGGGGTCAAAAGTTAAAAATTTCGAATATTTTTTAAATGCGACGGGAAAAACCATA